>JAPTHN010000329.1:0-128453 GCA_026936325.1 Platynereis dumerilii
GAAAAATTATTAAGAGAAAATGAACCAAGAAATTGATGAGAGAGTGACTTATTGCTTTTGGGTCCTGGAGGACTGTATTGGAACTAATTATGTCACTAAAGTGGCGTACTGTCCAAAAAATTACACAGGCAAAACCAGTGTGCTATTGCACAGAACAGTAATGCACCCTGCTAGACACTTAAGCTATCCATAACATAACCTCACATCTTTATGACTTTGTTATAATAATTCATGCCATAATTTTATTATAATGAGTTATTAGTCCTCTCACTATGCCAAAAACATTCTTGAGAATGGTCCCTTCTCTCAGAACTGAGAGAGGACTCTCTCTGTTTAAAATTCGAACTGAGGTATGCAGAATAAAAATTAATAATTACTGATTATCTTGAATACAATCAGAGTGGAAAATAATGAATGTATAGGATCATGACTAACTGTTAATTTACGGAGAACTTACACATATCGCGAGTAGAATCTGGAGCCCGAGCTGTATGTTCCTCTAAAAGTTGATTTGTAAGTTCGAGTCGTACTGAAAGTAAGCAAATATGCTTTATGAATAAAATTTATACATAATACCCCATTTTGATGCTTAGGCGTGTCGCTGCGGGGAATTTTGGGGGAAGTTGAAGACCTTTTTTTCCTAAATTTGTGTTCCAAATTTTGTACCATGTCCAATGAAATCGCTACAAAACCTGTGGTTTTCATTAATATTTAATTGGTCATCTGCCCGAATTTTTAGCATCCTTGCTCGAAGTTCGGCCATTTCTCAAAAGTTTTTTTGGGAGAGAGGGAAGGCTTTCAATGTTAATTTTGTAGAAGGTGACTAATCCCGCTTGTTGGTGACAGGTAAACAAAATGATTATGCATCTGATTTTTACCAAAAAATCAGCTATGAAATATCAAATGACCTTGTCTTGATCATAATCAAACAGCATCTATGTTTCCCATGTTGAATTTAAAGAAGATGACATTTCATTGGTTATCACGAATCACAAAGTGCAATTTTGACAGTGAACTAGTCTGATCCTCTGTTTTCACATAAGTGATGGGTAGGCTGTAAATGATATCAGTAGACTACGCGGCTCTGTTATTAATTACAGTTATTTCTTACCTCGATCTGTATGTTGATCTATATGATGTGGATCTGTATGATGAGTATCGTGATGATCTGTATGAGGTCCCGCCCCTGGAACCTCCCCTACAATGAATAGCAACAACGTTTATAAATTTATACAATCAATTGAAGCTGAAGCTATTTTGGCTATCGAGAAAGAAAGTACAATGACAAGACAAAAATACAATGTTATTAGTATAAGGCCCATTATAAGCTATTATATTTAATATTCGTAAGATAAAATAGTGAATTAACTAGTCATTGACGTGCATTTCAGAGGTAACAAGAAAATCTTTTTGAAAAAAAGATATATGCTGGCTGTAGTGATTACGATTTCGAAATTTACAATAAGAGTATGTTTTTCCGAAAGAATTTTAAAATATGGTATAAGAGAAACTACAGATGAACCCATGATATGGTATAAGAAGCTATAAGAGGAATTATAGATGGACCCATGATAGATCTATCTATCTATCTGTCTATCTCTCACCCTCTCTATCTCTTCATCCCAAGGGGGGCATGCGATACTCCGGAGACACCAACTATACTTTTTCTATATCTCTCACTAACTAGGTCTGGAACACACACATATCATGGGTTCATCTATAAATCCTCTTATAGCTTCTTATACCTGCTCTGCTGATCTACACTAACTAGTGTATTGTATTGACTGTTATTTTAATTCCTATGACAGTTTAGCTGGAGTTGGCAAGTTCATATGGGGGAGCACAAGTTCAATGTGACTCACTATTAATTAGTAAGTCACTATATATAACTGTCAATCCCTAACTGTTAATCAGGCATCCCTTACTGTTGTTCATCAGTTAGTCACTACCTGTTAGTCATTAAGTCCATTGTTTTGGTAGTTACTATTTGTTAGTCACTAAATATGTTATTTAGTCAAAAACTGTTAGTTAGTCAAAAACTGTTAGTCAAAAACAGTTACTCAAAAACTGTTCTAAAAAAGGGTTATTTAGTGAAAAAGTTTGAGTTTGTCAAAACTGTCAGTCAAAAACTGTTAGTCAGTCAAAAACTGTTAGTTAGTCAAAAACTGTTTGTAGTTAAAAAAAAACTGTTATTCTGTCAAAAACTGCTAGTTAGTCAGAAACTGTTAGTGAGTCAAAAACTGTTAGTTAGTCAAAAACTATTTGTAGTCAAAACTGTAAGTCAAAAATGGTTTGTTAGTCAAAACTGTTGGTCAAAAACTGTTAGTTAGTCAAAACTGTTAGTTAGTCAAAAACTGTTATTAGTCAAAACTGTTAGTAGTCAAAACTGTTAGTCAGTCAAAAACTGTCAGTCATTCAAAAACTGTTAGTTAGTCAAAAACTGTTTGTAGTAAAAAAAATCTGTTATACTGTCAAAAACTGTTACTTAGTCAAAAACTGTTAGTGAGTCAAAAACTGTTAGTGAGTCAAAAACTGTTAGTTAGTGAAAAACTGTTAGTCAAAAACTATTTGTAGTCAAAACTGTAAGTCAAAAATGGTTAGTTAGTCAAAACTGTTAGTAAAAAACTGTTAGTTAGTCAAAACTGTTAGTTAGGCAAAAACTGTTTGTAGTCAAAACTGTTAGTAGTCAAAAACTGTAAGTCAAAATGGTTAGTTAGTCAAAAACTGTCAGTTAGTGACAAACTGTTAATTAGTCACTAATTGTCACTAACTGTTAGTCACTAACTGTTAGTCAGTCACTAACTGTTAGTCACTAGCTGTCAGTCAGTGACTAACTGTTAGTCAGACACTAACTGTTAGTCAGTCACTAACTGTTAGTCAGACACTAACTGTTAGTCAGTCACTAACTGTTAGTCATGTAAGTCAGCTAGTCCTTAACTGTTAGGAAGTAACTGTTAGTAAGTTACTAACTGCTAGTCCCTGACTGTTAGTCATTTTGTCCCTAACTTTTGTTCATCAGTTGGTCACTACTGTTAGTAAGTCACTGTTGTTAGTCACTTACTGTTAGTAAGCACTAACTGTTGTTGATTCACTAACTGTTTGTTAGTCTTGAACTGCCAGTAGTCACTAACTGTAAGTCACTAACAGTATGTTAATCACCCCAAGGATGTGCCACCCAGAAATTGGACCTATAAATAGAACTAACTGCTCTCGTTACTATTCACCCCCAATTGTTACAACTCACAGCCCAAAAATTTCAGGTCCTGCAACAATTGTATCTGCACCAATTGGTCGATTAATGAGTGGCAGGTGTACTTTTACATCATTGCAACAATATTAAGTATTTGCGATCATAAGATATTTTGTTAATGCTCTAGCTGATATTACTAAATGGTGGGGACCAAACCGGTTGACACTTTCCGTATGGGGCAACCAGTATAGTATGCTGGCTGCAGAGCCAATACTGTACTATAACAAATCTTGTCCTAAAGTTCAAGAAGCCAGCATAAAAAATATGTTCCCAGACACAAATTCTGTGTTAAATATCTTGTGATGTGTTCACGTGTTTTAATGCAAAACCTGGTATTTGTATTAATAAAGCATTTATGAGTACTTAATCTATTCCACACACAAAAATTTTGCATTCAGTTATACCTGATGTGTAGGCCTACATACTTTATTCCCAGACTCAACTAAAATATTCATTGATGTGTATTTATTTTATTTCTAGGCTCAAAAAAACATGTGTTAAATAATCATTGGTGTGTGCATATCTTATTCTTCGATTATTTAGATATATCTAAAAAATAATATATATATTATTTTTTATATAATTATATAATATTATAATTATAAAATGTAAGTAGATAATAATCCCACTCACCTGAACCCTCCACCACCACCTCTCCTTGAGTCAGTTTCATCTAAAAAAACAAACATTTGAAGATGTCAGGTATTTAGTTCATCGACATATCTGTGCTTTACTCATGTTATAACTGTCCCTAAAACTTTAAAATATTTCATGCGCTTGTGAAACTGAGTTCAGGCTGATGCTGCCAGGTGCAGTGTATGTAAAATGGCTACAAACTGTGATGTCATTTTATACTTGGTCAGATTTCCAAGCTCCTAGCCAATAAGAATCCACCTAAACTGAGCATCATAGGTTCAAGTTAATGCCAGAGTGAAAATTAGGTTAGGAACAGCCCCTGCAGTCAATGGGCTGTCAGAATCACAGGTGGATTCGCCTGTATATATTATGGGCTTCTCATACCTAATAGATAGATAAGAGTCAGAAACAACACCATTAAAAAAAGTAAACAAAGGGACTTCTGAGGACTGGACATGATGTTTTAACCATGTTTTGCACTCTACCTGCAGTGCTTCGTGATCCTTGCAGTCATCCCTCACCATCTAGCACGCTGGTTGGAGCTGACACATCAGTAGTTCCATAAAATCCATGAATTTGTACACGTAGTTGCATTATGTATAGCAATGGGCCTCACTCAGAGTCACTGGGTTGCAACTGGCGGCAAATCCTTAGAATGGTAATTTGGCCATAAAGTTAAAATTACCAGAGAGGGCAGCACCTGTCAATTGCCCGAAAAAAATCACTGGACTCATGCAATTGAGGGTACCAATAACTGGACCGTACTGGGCTTTGTAATCTTAACAAGTAAAGCACAGAACAACTCTGTGGGGATTATAACAGTTGTCTACTGTCAATGCTCATGAAGCTGCCATTTAGTCAGATCAGACTGGTGATCACCAATGACGGATATCAATGATTAAACTGTGATACTCAGTTTTACTGTAAGCCCATTGGATGGTGAGCTGTTACGATGTGGTTGCAGGGGTATCCCAGATAAAATACCTACTCTGACACGGTGTTGAAACTGTGACGCTCAGTTTTGGTGGATCCACATTGGCTGGAAGCCGGGGAATCTGACACAGTTTAAAGTAACATCACAGATTGTAGTTAGTTTACATATCTTGCAATGCTAGAGAATAGAGACATCTGTACACTTCAACAGCATTGAAAATAACTTGAGATTCCACGTAAATATGATGAGGTCCTGAGGACAATAATATATTTGGTTATAATCATCTGCCTGGACGCTCAGGTCAAAATACTCCTGACACCAACTTATTTGTGATTAGCAAATGGAAATAGATCTATTGGCTCGCCCTGCAAGTTTTTATTCTGGTTCAGTCACTATGTTATGGAAATGCGTCACTGATTAATAATTCATAGGGAAAATGCTTTGTCAGCTTGATCATGTTGATATAGGCTATATAGTTGCACAAGTAGCTAAAAATGGCAGTTTAAAATGCCTATTGATTGTAGTTCTTTGCTAAATGCTGTGTGGCCCTCACAAATTCTAAACTTATTTTTAATGTGCCCTTGTCCATTCAAAACATTCTCAACTTGCGAACTGCATCAATTTTTTAAAAACATAAGGGAATTGAGCAACTCAATCATGAGTTCATGTATAGTAACTGTTTATGGAGAAACCTCTTTGCATTTGAAAATGAAAAATGGAATCTATTGTTGATTGTAAAAGACTCTTATGTTTCCTGCTTGCTTTAATAGTATGAAATTTATAATTTCAAAAGGTAATATTTTAGGAACACCTGGTACGTAGAGTGATGTGTAGGCGTTTAGGAAATGGCTAATTGTTGACAGGTTTGTGTCGATGGCAAGCAGAGATTAGCTGGAGGCCTGTGTGAGACCGTACTGTGAGATTGGTAGCAGGAGGAATTCGTCCTGGTAGGTGGCATGTACTAAAAAGAGCATGCAGGGCAATCAGAAGGTTCGTTACAGCCACGTTAGCAGGCAATCGGATCAATGATAACATAGGGGAACGCGCCTGTTGGGTAAGGTTCGGGCTGTCTCCAGGCAAAAACAGATGAAGATAGGTGCTGCCACCTGTCGGAAAAAGGTTATGAGAAGTGGCTCCCTCTGTGGCGGAGTAAAATATGAGAATATGCTGTTTTATGCACTCCTGGTGGGAGATTGGTGGTGGAGTTGGCAAACGGAAATGAGAGAGGAGTTACACCGTTGTTGGCTCCCATATGGTATATGAGGCCAAAAAAGTAGGATAGGTGGATAGTTTGGGTGAGTGACATGTCTGTGACAGGCGTTTATAGCTGGCAACTGGGGTGGTCATGTGACCTGAGGTTTAACTCAAATGTTAGAGGGATGTGTGGGACCAGATAATAGGGGTATCAGACAAGCCATCAACCAAAGTTGTAAGTGCAGCAGGAGCTGAGATACGAGGCAAAATGTCATGATGTTGGATGTACTCACACGATGTACGTTCGACACCATGACTTTTTGATGTAGCTCAGCTCCTATTGCACTTGGAGCTTTGGTTGATGGCCTGTCTGATACCCATATTACCTGGCCTCTTCACTGTTTAACAATGAAATAGCTGAGGTGTAATGATAGGGCTACACAAGCTGCTGAAGTGTGAAATCTGTAAATAAGACTTTACGGAATTGCCCAGTTGTTATATTTGTGGTCATTAGTGCCTTCACTGCCTCCAACTAGTTCTCTTCCTGCAGTTCACAATGACATAATCTCAAACATGTGCTTGTATCTCTTCTGACTTGTCGATTCCGATTCTTCCTTTTTTGTAATATCAATGGTTTAACTTCCCTTTTTATGTCCGAGAGCAGGGCCCCGGGCAGTTTGTCGTCATCAATGGCATTGTCATGTCAAAGTTGATGTGGATCGAAAAGCATTTCACAAATGCAAGTACCAGCCGAAGTTACGATGCCCAGTGTTTACACTGCTGCCAAAGATGCCCTAGCTTTAATCTTATGTCTCACTGCTCCAAATAGTTAACTGTAATCCCCCAAATTCCTCTTTGCTGAACAGAAGATTTCCGAGAAGCATCTCTTCTTCTTCCCTTTGGCCCTTCCGCCCTGAGACATAGTGGGGCGCACCACAACCTGAGATTTATACTTCAGCCAATTACTAAAGATAGAAAGATAGACAGATAGAAAGACAGATAGATAGACAAATAGATAGATAGATTGATAGATAGATAGTATGTAACTTTTAACAATTTATAGAGATGTGTCAATGTAATGATCATATCCCATTGAGTTATAAGGGGTTATTAAATTGCTCGAGGACACGGTGCATGCATTGCATGCTATTTTGTATTCTGTATAGATTAACATGTAAATTTTGTATTTATTTATATCCGGTGACCTCTCTGCAGTGATTCCCATCTTTAAAAGGTCTCCCGTACCCCAACATCTAAAACTGTATTCTTGTTTATGAGATATTACTATTCCTTTTTTTTTTTGGGGAAAATAAAATTAATCTTGAGTCTGAGTCTTGTGTTGAATACAACACATAGTTGATTTAAAGACACGCAGTATTCATGGAACTTTATATTGGATAGCTAGGACAGAGAGATGGAAAAATGAGACAGACAAATATAAAGGTAAATACCTAAGTTCAAGTGCTGAACATATAATTGTTGTGGGAGAGTTTAAGAAGGCCCTATATACCTAATATTGCCCACTGTAGCATTTAAAAGAAAATTACATTGCAGTAAGCAAAACCAGATTTAATATAATTTATTAATATAATTTATAATCAAATGAAATCATATGACTGATAGATGACAAAGGACATCCAGGGATCAATAATCAATTCCTGCTCTTTCTGGGTCATCTGGACTTGTGTTGGACAACTTATGTTTGACAGCCAGTCTGGTGAAAATGAGAACTGAATGCTGCTGCCACCTGGCACAAAAGTTGATTTTGTATGCTACTGCATTGCTGTCCCAAGAAATAGTTCCAATTTCATTGCACATTCACAAAATTTCTATTCAACATTGATGTATACCAGAGTCAGAGTCGGCAATCGCATTCTCTAAGGAAGTAGACAAGGCCATCAGCACACTCAGAAACGGCCCTGGTGTCTTCCAGGCAAAATTGTGTGTGTTCCTCTGATTGAAATGATGTGGACGCTCGCAGGAGCTCGCGGAATAGCACACTAATCACTAGGTGGCAACACAAGACAGCATATGTTCTGATCTGTGGCAATGCAAGAGCAGTCCACTTGTAGACAGTTGGACAGCAGTATCAGTCATCCTTCGCCTCATTGCTATGTCCTCCTCCTATCCTAATTATCAGCTATTATCCTACCAATAGCTTAAATACAGGACATAAACCTTACTTATTTGAAAAAATGTTATGCCAAACCAGGTTTTGACTTTTTGACTTTTATAACTCCATGCGACTTAAAATTATACCTGGTTTCATGTTGCAATGCAATCACACTTCATGCTTGAGCTGATATTTGTAAGAATTCTTCCAGGAAGTTGATTTTCCAAAGTTGGCCTTAAGAAAAACCCTTAATTAACTAGGTACAGTAGATATATTAGACCTCATGTAGTGGGAAAACGATTCAATGTCACCTCAGTTAAAATGTAAATAACATTTGAGTAAATTGGTCCTCCCCCCTCCAGAGAAGTATGCTTAATAATGCTACTGATCAAAGGGAAACTAAAAATTTAAAGATATATAGATCAAATAATAGATAGACTAATGGGCGTCTGTAATTGACGGAACGGAACGGAATCTGTATTCGACGGAACGGAATTGTAAAACGCGGAATCTGTAAAATGCGGAACGGAATCTGTAAAATGCGGAATCGGCGGAACGGAATCTGTAAAATGCGGAATCATACATATTTACCCTCCCATGGACACATAGGGTTTTTTAATTGACATTGTGGATTGCAAGGTACCTAGCCTACCCTTCTTCTTCTTGTATCATTGTCGAATTGGTATTGAGATGCCAGAACATGTCTAATTGGTATTGAAGTGTCACATTATGAAGTGTCTGATGAACGTTCTTGAATTGCAATTAACCTGAGTTCGGAGGTTAGAATTGGGACTTTCTTTGCATAACAACTTTCTGTTATGAAATGTAGGCCTAGGCTATTGCTCATATTAATCGTTTTAATATGTGTATGTTTCATCTAAGTCTGAGTTTTTAATTAATATACACGATATCATAGATATACAATGGGAATAAAATTAATTACTAATTCAACATTAGGTGATTTTCATTGGAATTCTATGGTGAGATAATATAATGACCAACCAGATTCCAGGGGGAAGGGGGATGCACCCCCTCCCCTTGGAAGAGCATGGGGGGACGCCACTGGGGACAATGCTGTATCAGTCTCCATGAGACTGCTTTACTTATTAGGCAGTGCTTTACTTATTAGGCACTGCAGTCTCCAGGAATTGGCTATACGAAAGAGCCAGAAACAGAATGCATATAAGGCAAGAAAAAGCAGAGTGGACTTCAGACAACATTGTTTTCTTAAAAGCGTGGGAATCCTTAAATGTTATTGATTCATAACAGGAAAATTCGGTAATAAAATGAATGTTTATACTCTTAAGACATGAGTGCCAGTTAGAAATCATGAAGTGACAATAGATGAAAGACAACGAAATGACAAAAACCAGTTTCACATAATTGATAACAGAAGTTGATGTTATACAATCAAATCCAAAACAACTACCTATGATTTATGAGAAATAATGTATCTATTATGTCAACATTCTTGGTAGATTTGTATTTCTCAAGTCCCTCTGCCACAGAGAGTGGCATTGGAACATACAGAGGGCTTGTAAAGTCTGATGCTGTATTAGGTGCTGCATGATACCAGTTGTTGTATCAAGCAGAAATTTATGAGTATCTGGGACTGGGAAATGCTGTCTGGTCGAATGTTTCACAATGTTTGCTTTACATACAATTAAGAAAAACACGTATAGCGGGGAGGGAATTTGTCAAAATCTCCAAGAATTGTGCACTTGGTGACAAGTTTTTGCAATTTGGCATGGGTGTTTATATGACCAAAGGGGTTTCAAAAACCACCGCACACGAAGTGAGACTGCCCCCTGGTGGCCGGTATGCACAAAATCCAATATGGCCGCCACAAAACACGAAAACTGGCATATCTCGGTCACTATTTATGCTATATTGATGTGTTATACATCATTTTCCACTATTTTGATTATGGCAAATGTGTTCTTGCTGTTAATTTCAATTTGTGGCTCAAATGTGAATTTAAATACCAAAATCAATGTTCATTGCAGCAGCAAGATGTAAAAAAGACGTCACTTGGTAAATTGTCCCTTTTGCGATTTTCACTTGTGCCTGACTTGAATGAATGTGAATTAACTGTCCACTGGCATGGCTATTTATTGTCAGAGAAAGTTATTGGGATAAATCGATGCTATAATTGTGTTATTCATGTAAGAATGGATACTGTTCTGTCTGGTGGGCAAGGGGCACAAACGCTATATGTTTTAATGCATACTTAATAACCTATTTTTTACATCAGAGGCTCAATAATTGCTGATGTGCCCTTATTCAATAAATATGTTGCCATGTGACTGATATGCACCAAGTCATTCATGACTCTAAGCTCTCTTTACTCTGCTATAATGTTTAATAACAGAAATCTTGAAACGTTTTCAGTATATCTTTAAAGGAGCGAAACAACGCCGAAACAATGATATCAAATGTGATATTATCACTCCTTACAACTTCTGATCAATCACATCAATGATAATTGAGAATTGTTAGTTTAAATCAATATCAGTGTGTCATTATTTAGGCACACAGACCTCACAAGAAAACTGGAAGTTGAAGAACCATCTCTTCTCTGACTCACTGATATGACGATGACTCAATCAAACTTCACAAAAAATGTGTG
The DNA here is from genome assembly GCA_026936325.1 of Platynereis dumerilii. Taxonomy (NCBI): domain Eukaryota; kingdom Metazoa; phylum Annelida; class Polychaeta; order Phyllodocida; family Nereididae; genus Platynereis; species Platynereis dumerilii. Next base: position 10,757 of record JAPTHN010000329.1, read on the forward strand.
TTGTATCTGATGTTATGAGTATGTGGGTTGATATGGTAAAGTGAAGCAGTATGCACTGCAAACCCTTGTGGAAACATTCCTACAGGGTTAACCTTTTCACTATAGTCCTTTCTCTTAACCAAGCAGTTTTCCTGGCGATGGCTGTCACATGTTCTGGCTCGTTTTCTCGTTATCAGTCAGAAAGCTTTATACATTGCAGTGCAGAAGCAACCTCAGCCCACAGTGAAGAATTCCATCAGTTTATAAAGCTAGGCGGGTTCTAGTCATAGAATTAAGCAGCTCATGGTGTGCACAGAGGAAGTAATAAAATGATGTTTCAGTACAACATTAAAGAGACAAAAGTCAAGAGGTTTGAAAATTGGCTTCCCTAATAATATTGAGATTGGTATCTCAAGACCACAGACCTTGGTGAGCTGTTGATTTACTCTGGCTATACAAGTACATGATTGTGTCATACAAAAGTTTGGTGTGTATACCTTGTCCGTTGTGTGGTTTAAAGAAGACACTACACAAAGAGGGCAAGGTATGCACACCAATTGACACTTGCTTAGCTCCATATTCCTAGAGCACATGAACATCTTGTCCATGTCTGATTTTGCTTAAGTCAAGTGAGAAGAGCAATTTGCACTCACTCGCCAACCAATCTCTTACTGGTCTTTGGTGTGATATCACCTTTTCATCAGCAGCCAGTGGTCAACACTCAATCAGCTGGTCTCTTCTAGAATCTTGCAGTGGCCCCTTTCCATGATTTATGTTTGGAGACACAAACTATGCAATTTGGTTGCCTCTCCTTCTCTGTGAAACATCCCAAATTCTAAACATCTACCCTCCGTCTAACAGGCTTTCATAAATATGTGATTATTGTCTAGCACAGTGAAAGGAAGTTCTCTCTGAGACTCTCACTGCCATTGTCTAAAGCGATGAGCATTGTGTCAAGTCTTAGAAAGAGGATGGAGAGTCAAAGGATCTCTATGGGTAACAGAAAAAGACGACAATGATTCAAAGTCTGAAGTCCTTTAAGCATTTGAGGAGTTTGGAAAAGTTGCTGATTAATCATTTCTTCAGGCATGCACGACTGCATCTCAGTCAATGCAAGGTAAATATACATGTAGCTCTGGGCCTTAATCTGCAGAACACCATTGTCTTCCAGGTATGCCTGATGTTGGCAGCTTACCTGCAGGAAACCAGGCTACTGTGTGACATTGTCACATATGACAGCAGTGGTTTACTTTGTGAAACTTTGGAATTAAAAATATATATGAGCAGATGCATTGTTATTATGTTGACGCCTAAAAAAACCAATGTCTGAAGTCCCAGACATTATATCAAGGGAGGATAAGTTCAGAAAGTCAAAGACTTGCCAGATGTTCCTCAGTTCAAAAGAACTTAATCATGGCTGAAGTTGAAAGAGGCTACGAGGCACAAGGAAGGCTTTGTGTAGTTTATGGGCAAAGAGCAACACAACATCCAGATTTGCACCTGTTATCAAAAATAGAGGTCAAGTTTGTCCTGTTTTGAGCATCCAGACTTTGAGTCTTACATTTGTATCACCCTATTAGCAGGAAGAGGCTGACACTCCTTATATTGCACTTGCATCATATTACTCAGAAAGGCTTTTGTCTAAGCCTTCTTCAGCACTTCACTGGTACTGCCAACCATCTTCTTCAATAATTTTGGCCACTTTGAACTGTTGATTGGGTTTAGTCATGACCAAACCTTTTGATATTTAAGTCTGGGACCTCAGTAAGTCACTGGCAGAGATAATGTTTGGACTTCATTGTGTATTTGGAGAGGTATTCCTGAAGTCAATCTGCCACTTTTGGCATTAATCCAAGAATCAGCATGACTCAAACTTGATTCTCATCACATACAATGAAGAGCTGGTACATGCATGATGGAGTTGTACTTATGAACAGCACAGGGAGACAGAATCTCCCTAAATGATACAAGAAGGCAGGTTTCATAAGCTGTCACTTTTTCTAACATTCAAAAGTAGCCACTCTGTTGTGCAGTACAGCATTCATCTGGCAACAGTCACTCAGCAACATTCCACTCCTGTACTGGATTGTATGAATGCTTAACACGGGTTTTCCTAAGGATGTTAACTCCTATAACTTATCTTCTTTCCAGGTCATTGGCAAAAACTTTTGTCATGTTGTAACATGAGTTCAGTTAATTCAAATTAGTTAAATCTAACTTATGTTCAGCATTGGCACAATGTCAGTAAAATGACTTAACCACCTTAGGTTAACCTGTGTTAAGCGTTGATACAATCTGGTACTGGTGGTTGGGCTGGACATGCTGTCAGATCAGAAAAGTGGGTCCCACACTGGATTGACTTGTCAGATGTGGTACAAGCAAATTCTCTGTCACTGCATGATGGTTTTACGATTGTCACTGGGAGGTGCAAGACAGCCAACATACTATGATATCTTGCACCTCCCAGTGTTAATGCACTGGAGGTGGTCTAAAAACCACAAAGAATCTACTTTTTTGGCACATTATCTTGTTATTGACTTCCATCATAACAAAAAGAAATGTAAGTAGCTGTTCGGCAATTATGATTTTGTGCTAACCCCTCTATCACTAGTTACCATTTAACTTCAGCTCTAAGCAACTGGAGGCGTCATACTAGTTCTGACAGTTCAGACATGGGCCTGAGATGAATGTTCACTTCAGATGTCAAACATTCAGTGAGGTATAATAGTTGCCATGTCAATAAGTTCAATAATGGCTTATGTATTTCAAGACAGTCAATGTCTTTTTTGGGATTTAAATTTCAATTAACATTGTTGCACAGTATCTTCTAAATGAGAGTCGTAGCAGTTTGCCTCTTTGTTGAGTTCTTAAAAAGATAAGACACCATTTAAACAAGACAGGTTATAGTTTGGACTTTGCTTTCAGCTCTGAGGAAATAATCTCCAAACTTGATTAAAATTTAAATACCTCACAAAAAATAACTTTAAGCCTTGAAGGACGAAAAACACGAAAATCTGCCAAAAAATCACCTGGAGCTGTACCACAGACCCATAAAATCACAATTTACAACATAACCAACACCAGAAACAGATTTAGCATTATCATAAACATTGAAAATAAGGTATTGCACTTGAATTTAGAACAAATAGTGACCAAGATATGGCATTTTTTGTTTTTTGCTGCGGCCATATTGGATTTTGTGCATACCGGCCACCAGGGGGACTCCCACTTTGTGTGCGGTGGTTTTTGAAATCCCCTTAGTCATATCAAACACCATGCCAAATTGCAAAAACTTGTCACCAAGTGCACAATTCTTACGGATTCCCTCCCCGCTAGTAAAGCAATTCAGTCTTGGGTTTTCTGAGCAATATATAGGCCAATATGTGTGTTAAAATGAAATTGCTTTGATATCTTAAACGCAAAGCATAAAAGAAAATCAAATTAAAGTGAGGTAACTAACCATACTTTGAGCAACCTCAAAGTTTCTTGCAAAACATAGGGCTTGGGACGCCTGCAATTTATATAGAAGATATCAAAGCAATTCATTTTAACACACATATTGGCCGATATATTGCTCAGAAAACCACAGACTGAATTGCTTTACTTGGATACATTGCTTTCATTAATATGTGACAAGCCAGATTATGTTCTGTGTGACTCCTGTTAAAATTATGCATTGTATGAATATGTTTCTTTGTAGTATACTTACTTGTGACTCGTTGAAGGCCCTTTTCAATTTTGGCTGGTCTGAGGTCTCCGTGACTTATTCAGTGATTCAATTGGAAATAGATCACTACCATGCTGCACAGTGTCAACAGCAGCAGCAAGTACATGTAGCCCACTGCTAGCCATATGGAACAAGTGCTTACAAATTTATCAAAGAAGGAAAGAAAGAAAAGAAAGAAGAAAAGAAAACAGAAGGAGAAGAAGGAGAAGGAAGAAGAAAGCAGGAGAAAGGAGAAAAAAGGAAGGAAGGAGAAGGAAGTGAGGAAGTGAGAAAGCAAGGAAGGGAGGACAGTTCTAAGACACCCAGAGAATCTACTTTGCTGAAGTGTTCTAAGATAGATAAAGATCATAAATATATTTGTTTTGCATGTTTGATTAAAAGACTTGTTAGTTGAATTGCACTCTTGTCTTTGCGTTCTTTCCAATATCAAGGCCCAATAAATAGGTAGATTCTGACTCTAGATAGATAGATAGATAGATAGATAGATAGATAGATAGATAGATAGATAGATAGATAGATAGATAGATAGATAGATAGATAGATAGATATCGACAAGTCTACATAGACACCGACATAGATACATGTAGGAGAATAGATAGGCCTATGGCAGCCTGGCACACGTAAATCATGTTATAAATATTAAAACTTAAATTAAATTAACTCTGGTATAAATTATGTAATGGGTATGTTCATTTTGACATTTTCTTTTGTTAATTGCTAAATTGCTATACACACAATTAAACGCTGACACGTTTTCTGTAATTGTGCAATTATTGCTCAATTAAAACAACAGTGCAATCCAATTCAAGTTACTACAGGGAAACAAGAAGTGCAAAGAAATGATCAAGTGTTTGGAGCTCAACTAGCTTTGCCACATCACAGATTTTCATGCTCCTCTGAGCACAGACAGTGTATCACACTTGATAATTATTTTCATTATGTGAAACAACACCCTTGAATGTTCATGATGCCTAACAATGCACTGTACAAAGTGTATGGAGATCGTGCAATACAATTCTATTAAACAACACTACAAAAAGGAAAGGGCCACTGGTGAAAGAGATGGAGGGATAGAAAGCTGCACCAACAGGCAGACGGCAATGTATAGATAGATTTATAGATGGATGAATAGAAGATTTGGCTTTACGTCCTGTAGTTATGCACTTGGTAGGCTTATTAGGACAGGAGACACAGCAATGAGGTGAAGGATGATTGAAACAGCTGGCGAACATCGGCCCAGGTCATAGGCGTACGGCGCGCGTGATTTTTGGGGGGGCGAGCGACATGTGCCCGAATTTCAAGATCTAGATTTAACACCATTTCAAATTAAATTGCCTCGAAATCATTAATTTTTAATAGTTTTTATTTAATCATCTGCCCAAATTTTTTAGCCTTTTTGCCCGAATCTTAGTGTTTCCCAAACTTTTGGGGGGGCGACCGCCCCCCCTGCCCCCCCCTCCGATACGCCTATGGCCCAGGTAATGGCAAGAGCTGGATTTGAACCCTGCATGGACCCAGTAATTGGCGGCCAAGAACACTACCACTAGACCTACCCTCCCCCAGATAGATAGATAGATAGATAGATAGATAGATAGATAGATAGATAGATAGATAGATAGATAGAGTGAGTTAGATAGATGAACGAAGATAGACCGATAGATATAAAGAGATGGAGAGATAGAGATCTATTAGAGAGAGACATAGAAATATTGATTGATGATAGATGGAGAGAGGCATAGCATGATCTCTAGAGAGATAATGATTGATGGATTTTAGATTCATTCACGTGTATTTGGTCAGTTGATGATGTTGATGATAATAAATATGACTGTATAAACTATAAATTGAATAATATTTCAGAATAATTATTAGTAATTTTTACTGGACTGGAGACAGTGCACTGTCTGACAATGTATAAGACTGGTAAATTGTGATCAACTATGTCGGTTTTGCTTTGTTGAACTTGATCACCTCTTTATTGTCAAATGAAAAGTGGTAATTGATTGTTGTCTTCACCTCAGCAAATATTTACAATCAGTGCTCAATGGTGCATAGAAAAATCACTCATCACAAGACCACTTTGGCCACAAATCAGTTGATCCTTTCATTGCACTTCTTGTTTCCCTGTAGTAACACCTTTTCAGAACAATGGACTATAGAATTGATACTGTATTACACTCTTTTAAAAATGGAAAAGTTGCTTGACTCATGAAATAAATTAAAAAATTTAAAACTTATTTTGGTTTTGAATGTTTTTATAACATTAATTAAACATTTTATAAACAATAGATAAATAGTTAGAGAGACCTTAGAAGAATAGACAGCTAGACCTATAAATCGAGATAGATAAGACAGATAGATAAGACAGATAGATAGATAGATAATATATATATATATATATAGATAGATAGATAGATAGATAGATAGATAGATAGATAGATAGATAGACAGATAGATAGACAGATAGATAGACAGACAGATAGATAGATAAAAATAATCTGATTGCAGCTCAATTACTGTTCTGTCAATTTAAGATCATTATTTCTTGTTCACACACATGTATCTAACAGGCGTTTCTGTACATAAAGAAGAATAGGCCTATTAATAAAAGTTGATCTATAATTTATTCTAATTTTTCAGTTCTCAGAATTGATATCGAAATCAAGTGAAGTTTATTCTTTAATTGAATGATTAAATGTCAATGTTCAGTAGTTGATACGTTTCTAACAAGAATAACACATGAACATAACATAAAAACGTTTTATTAAACGCTTTATTAAATAAACAATAAACTACCAACACAGGGTATAGGCCTAATAGGTAATCTGGCGAGATGGGGGACTGGCGGGAAGTCAACTGGCGGGTAGTGGGCCTGGCGAGTTCTCCCCTGGCGAGTTGACCGTTCCCCCTAATAAAGAGATCCTCATGTCAACTAATTTAACATTAGACATTTTTGTAGGATTAGTAGCTAATTTATTAAAGAATTAAATAGACTGTCCACCAAGCGATTGTAAAATCTCTATGACCTATACCTATAATTGATACAAAGAATATTGCAAATAGTAATTAGGTGAAATGTTTTGAAATGAGGCATATTGGTACAAGATGAATAGTTTTTGGCACCAAACCCGTCTAAGGTCCTTTCAATAGGTTTAGAAAAGTTATTTGCAAATTTTCATTAGTTGGTAATCAGTATATCAGTATAGATTGGCCGATCTGGTGTAAAACATCCATAATTAATAGTAGGATTTACTTACTGTGTCTTTATGTATTGCAAAAGTTCATGGATGTCAAAACAAATATTTCTGGTTGTCTTTTTGTCTACATAGGCCTACATGTATGCAAGGAGGTGTGAAACTGAATTGCACTTAAAACGGTAAGCAAAGCAATTCAGTGCTTTAAAGGGAATTGTGGCCTTGATAGCACTTAATAAAGTTGATTGGAATTCAACTCAATGGAATAAAAGATGCCAACAATACCATCAATTGAGAGTGTAATTGAATACACACAGGACCTCTTTGTAGGCCTATTTGGGTGCTAGACTGTGGAATTCTGCATTTTACAATTCCGCGGAATACAGTTCCGCATTTTACAGTTCCGTTTTTTACAGTTCCGTGTTTTACAATTCCGCATTTTACAGTTCCGCGGAATACAGATATTCCATTCCGTCAATTCCGTTCCGTTCCGCTAAATACAGACGCCCATAGACTAATACATAGATAGATATGAGATACATAGATAGATAGATGAAAGAGATAGTTGAAATCAAATAGGTAGATGTAGATGGAATTGAGAGAAAGATAAATAAATCAAGTATGCCATATTCGACAACCATTACACAGCAGATTTTGCATTGTCTGCATGGTTGCACCTGTTAAGAGTCTCTCTTTTGATATAAATGTACATGGGCCTATATTCTACCTGTTTTTAACTTTTGCCCTCCTTACGCTGAGTGCATATATACAGAACAAGTTACAGTTTTGCCTTCAATTATTTAGAATAGTATGATTAAATTCATGTAAATACAGTACAATGTATCAATCATATCAATCACATTGTGATCAAAGATTTTAGTGTTGAAGTGCAAAACATACAAAACATTACAGCCATTGCAAACCTGTAAAAAGCTAGAATAGTTTCTACAAATATTTGTATAGCAGATAGAATTGATTTAGTTGTACAATGATTTATTTAGGCCTAAGTATTACCTAAAATAGACAGATCTCTAGATAAACAGATAGATATTAGTTCATCTAAATAAACAGATCTGTGATTAAAAAGGGAAAAAATAAAAATAAAATAAAAAGATGGGTAATACAAGTAGGCCTATATGCTGGATAGATATATCTATAGACATATACATTGTAGAAAGAAAATAGATAGCCCGATTTGTACACAGATACAAACATAGAATATTAAGGCTATGCAGTCATTGATGCATAGATCTACAGGTGAGCAATGGCTTGTATAATCACAGCAGGTATGATGAGCACATAGCAGCAGGTATAGCAACAGTACCATTGATTTTATATTGTCACCAAATAAAACCATCAATTACAAACAGACACAATTAAATATGATTTAATTTAATTTCCTTACCTGTACAGAATGTGAGGATCAACAGTATTATTATCCAGGACCCAAAAAGCAATGATTTGTTCATTGCAGCCATCTTGATTTGAGTGACCATGTGACTTGGGTGTTGTACTGTTGCCAAGGCGACAATCAATCAACCATGACCTGTTCAGCACATCAGCAGTGAGGATAGTTGTCAGTTTTGCCAGGCATTGATCCCATAATGCACAAATATATTGCATTGAACGTGGCTTTAAAAAGATGATTGAGTTAGACTGACTAGGTGTTTCTTTGAAAAAGTTCTTTGGACTGATTTAACTCATTTCAAGGGGTCTGTGAAGCATGAGTTATACAGGGAAGCTTAAAACTATTCATACACCTAAAAATAATGATTGTGAACCCACCGGTGCACCCGGTGCCTCATGTATGCAAGATAAACTAGAATTTGTCAGGTTTGCAGATACGAGGGGTTTTCCATAAGTTCTGTCCAACTTGTCATAACTTTTGATATATATTACACAAACACATGAAATTTGGGTCACTTTATATTGATGTAATATGGAATTGATTAGCAAAATATCAGATTTTAGAAATAAAAATAAAGTTTTGGTTTGTTGCCATGGAAACCTGAAGTCATGGAATGCGGCCCAGATTTTGCAGTAATTTCTTGCATTTAGCTTAATACCTGTCCAATGTAACTGGCTCCACTCACTGAATTGAAGCATATAAATAATTTTTTTTCACATGTGAACAATGGGCTTCTTCCGAAGCACTAAATAACAATGGAAACAATGTTATTTAACATATTTCAGTCACTTAACTATTCATGATTCAGTGATGGCTGTTTTCCATGAAATGACGTTGGGGACGATACGTGCCTCGAACCTTCGAACCTCTGACAACGCTTCTAAAACTTTGGTGCTACAGCCCTCCCAAACTTGCATTTCTAGAGATGCCACTGCCTTACATTATTTGTGCACAGAAATTTCCAGTGCTGGGCACTTCCACAAACACTTCCGCAAACCGCAAATTCCGAAATTTGCCGAAGTGCTATTTTGGTTGTAGTTTGCATTTTTGCACTAATTGCCAATTAAATTTGCACTTTGCGTTTGCACACCTAAAATCGCTACCTTGTGCAAATGCAAACTATCAAACAAAATGCCAATATTGAACGAACGAAAAGTGAAGTGCTGCATGATCTGTTGTGTAGACCCACAGACGATCAACAGCCGGGTGGCTGTTCCACATCTTCCGATAGTTGTGATGCTGCATGTGGTCCGCAGGGGAGTCCTCATGCAGCGTAGCTATTGGAGCTGTGTGGTGGATGTGTGTGGCATATTCAGAGCTGTATCAATTGAAGCATGGGCACCCTGCGGATTTCTCTCCCTCCTGCAAGCATACACTCTAAAAGTCATGTGTTCTGAAACGGAACACAAATTAGAACACTATATCGTAACACTTTGAGAACGCAGTCATAGCATTCCATTTAAGAACTGAACACTGCACTCTAAACACAGGGTAGTCACCATGACAACTCTAGAGTGCGCGAGTGGTAATACCCTGGTGCCTAAACCGACGACTCCTTGAGTCAGAATTACTAAAGGGTAGTCAGTTTGACATTACTTTGGGTTAGTAAGATGTACAACTTAGTAGTCAAGGCTATGAGCTGGTGATCAAATTTACTACCTTACAAGCACATGCAATGTCTGTATAGTTGTCATTGTTACTAGGTGTAATTGGTCATAATCACTACCTTATTGATAAAATTTACCTTCACATAGTCATGCCTGACTACTTTTTGAGTCAATCTGACAACACTGTAGTCATGTCACCTGCTAAATTCATCAAGGAACTGACTAAAGGATAGTGATTTTTATTACACCTGATAGTTAGCTTGACTACTTTCTTAGTAAGCATGATGCATGAATTAGTAATCCTGACCTGGAAACTGGTCTTCAGGACCACACAGGCTAGTAATTCTAACCGGGTAGCTGGTCTTTAGGACAACACAGGCTAGTAATTTTGACCAGGTAAACTAGTCTTTAGGACAATGTAGCAAGGTAATTTTGACCAGGTAATTTGTCTTCAGGACAACACAGACTAGTAATTCTGACCAGGTAACTGGTCTATAGGACAATACAGACTAGTAATTCTGACCAGGCAACTGGTCTTTAGGACAACATAGGCTAGTGATTTTGACCAGGTATCTGGTATTTTGGACCACGCAGGCGGGTCAATGTATTGCTTTATATAAAGTTGCCACTGCCCTGCCCTACCACGCCCTTCAGAAACTCAGATCTTTGTATTTCACCAAAGAAAATGTTGCCCACTCTAAAAAGAAGACGGCCTTAAAACAGAAGTATGCAAAACAAAATTAGTAGAAACAGTTTATTTCATCATTCAAAACTATTTAATGACATGAAAGTAAATTGTAGCTATATTACAGGTCCCATTTTTTCAATCATACAATCATAATTTGTTAATAAATACCATATAAATTTATTATCAAGCAATTACATATTGTGTATGTCATCTTTCACTTAAAGATGTCAATTATCATAAATACAGAGAATATTAACATAATATAGCAATAAAATACACAAAACTCTGAAATATGGAATGCAACAGAAGATGTGAGGTTTCTTTAAAATACTTCATTTCACCTGTATGAAATTACTGTTAAGTTGTATCATAACTGCGAAACATATAAAAATCTGCTAAATTTCATAAAGCTTGAAGATAATTTTGTTGAAACAACTTTTCATAGAACACCATAATTAAAGCTAAGTAAGTAAAGAATAAAAGTTGTGTTAAAAAGGAAGTATTTTTTAAAGAAACCTCACTTTCTCTGTTCACGCTGTATAAAAACTTTAGGAGGGTAGCATATTCAAACAATTCAAACAATCAAATGGCAACCAGTGAACGGTTGATATTATGTAAACACAGTTTGCATAAAAGATATCAAACACACAATCAGGTGGAAAATACTTGCCAATTAAAAGCATCAACAAAAATCGAAGGGAAGGCCATGGAAAAGAATTGCTCCCCACCTTTTACTATCATCCAAGTCGAGGTGAGACACAAAAGCTTCAACACTTTTGATGAACATTATATTGTTGCCTTCAGTTCCTCACAGTTGGGCGCTTCCATTTCAAAGTCATTTTCTTAATGGTCGTTGATACTTTATAAATGTTTTCATCATGCTGGATTAATTTTAAAAAATAGAGGAGACGCCACAGCCATTTAGAATCCAGAAAATCATGATAATCCTTGGCCATTAAGTCGGTTTAACTGGTATTCCCTTGAATAAAGCTGACATACTCTTGTACATGGGAGTGTACTGAGAATTCAATCAGGGATCTGCAATACAGCAAGATGTGACACTGTGATAAAATCATGAAAAAATGCAAATTGATAGACAAAAATGACATTTTTAAGAATTGGATCAAGATACATGATAAAATAAACCATTGATGTCATTAGCTATTTTCACAAAGGCAATTATCAAATCAATCAAATTAAACACCAAAAATAATTTATATTTCTTTACCTCTTTATGTTGTAATGAAGCTGGCATTCAGTGGCGGATCGAGTAAGGCTTGTCTAGGGGGGTTGGGCATCGTTTTGGCATTCCTTGGGCCTGAGTGAGCGTCGTATCTGCATTTGCGGGCTGGACCCACGTTACACCCTTCTTTCTTCAAATGTTATTTCCATCTCAGTGGTCGGGGGGGGGGGGGGGCCCAACCCCCTGGATCCACCACTGGTGATGGTCATACTTCATAAGACGTATCCGGCATCTAGTATGCTGGTAATCTGAAAGAGAAAGACAAATTTATGTTGAATGATTGACTCATTAAATTAATTACTCCCAAACTAAACGAAAAAATTGGGGTTAAAAAAAAACAACAACAACATACAAGTCATGTATTATAGAATAGAATTGAATATGTTTTTATTTGTCCATTCATTATGACATAAACAGAAGCTTTACACCATATATGGGATCTTTTACTTGTTGACAGACAGTGTCACCTGATGCCACTTGATGCCTTATACATGTACACTAGCCCTGGAATATGACCCTTTGTTGTAGCCATCAGGGTCATCTCTAGGGCTAAATGTACACAGGACAAAGCTGATAGATAGATATTTAATCAGTCATTCAGATTAATTGATGCATAGCCATTTGAAAACAAAAATACTTTACTTAGCCCAATTATACTTTTGTAATAGATACTCAATGAGATGACAGACCACCTTCATGTTCATATGAAAGTAATTGAATAATCATACTTACTGGTATGTAATTCTGTGTTTAAAATGGTAAGTCCTGTTCAATTGCAGAGCAGCAAATGACCACTTCATCAGAAAAGTTCAGTGATCTTGGCCAACTAAAGGAGATTAAGCATTAGTTTCGTTTGTTGTTTAATGCGACAACAACAAACGGATTTTCATTTCCACCAGCCTGCAATTACTATGGAGTAGTAATACAATGACCAAGGGAATAGTCATTTCTACTAGCTTGTAATACATTCTACAACTTTAGACTAGTAATTACGTTTCTGACTACTTTTAGTACAGTTTCCCCAGCTAATGTATGAACTACATAGTCATTTTGACTATGCCTGGATAGTCAGGCATGGTCAAAATGACTTACCAGGTAGTACGCAACAAATTTTGAACCCATTACTACCCTAAAGTAGTCATGAACTAGTCACTGTGACAACCCAATGTTTAGAGTGTGCAGTTCATAGTTAAACACTAGCGCTTTATTGAACAGAACATGTGTGTTCCATAGTTAAACACTAGTGCTTTATTCAACAGAACACATGTGTTCCATAGTTAAACACTAGTGCTTTATTCAACAGAACATGTGTGTTCTATTACAGAACATACTGAATGCCATCCAGCAGGGAAAACGCTAGCATCCATAGTGTGCATTTCGGAACACTGCCAACACTATGGACGCTGAAACAGATTGAGAACACTCATCTAGTGTTCCAATGTGTTCTAATGCAGCCATTAGAACACATGTGTTCCATGATATCTAAACACTTCAAAAATAAGAAATGACAGTTGATCATTTTTAACATCTATATTAACAAAACATTACATTATGTAAACAATTTGTGATATTTGCTTGGCTTAATCTTCAAATATTTTAAATTTCTGATATATGTCACGATAAACATTTATAATCAGTAGGCCTGGATATTAAATTTGACTTGGTCCTCAATACAATGACAAAATATTGAAAAGAGTCTCAAAAAATTGAGTTAGGCCTTGGATATAGCTTGTCGAAGATTGGAGAAAATCAAGGAATTCACATTGTTTACATCAAATCCACGCCGTTCCACTTTGTTCTCGCCTGAAAACTCGCATTGAGAGCTTGGGCAAGACAGTGTCTTCGAGTTGGTGAATGCGACGATAATTCAAAATTACTGTGATTTTTAATGAAAAAAAACACCAGAAAAGATTACACTTGGCCGTTTCTCTCAGTTCTTGAATAGGCGTCAATATGTTGATGAGCAGCAAAAGTTTTTGTTGATTATCATATCGAATATGGTTGTTTTTCATGACAACCCCATTAAACACTGCCATCATGAGGCCTCCTGACGCTTTCGATTGCCATCTATTTGTAGTGATTGTTCATCATGATCCATGTGACCTTGCTGAACGGACAAGGGGATGTTTGTTGTTGTTGAGTCTTCAGTGCTTTCTCAAAGTTTTCATCAGTGACATCCTAAAAAGTACAATAATAAATAGTGATATTATCATAGCATAAAGTCACTGGCAAAACAGATTTTATTGCTGGGTCAGGTCAAGTACTGGTGTCAATGTGACAATACCTTGAAACCAATTAACCAAATTTTAAGCTACTAATACATCAATCATAGGCTATTTGAATGTATCATAAATTATCATTCCAGCTTGATGAGCAGTGTTCCTGCCCAAGTGCTGCAAGTAGATGTTTAGGCAGATTCCATGAACTGTATTTATGAAATCCATTTTATATAAAAACACCTTTAACAAATGATAACCAGAAAAAAAGTTTTACCTTCTTGATTTGAATTATGAATTTGGTCTTCCCTGTGGACTTCCCTCATTGGAAATTGCCCTTATTATCCATATGCATGATGCATGGGGTCCTGCAAGCAATAAATTGATTATTTCTTTTATTTTAATTGTGAAACGAACCAATGGTGAGGAAAGGATAGTGCAGGTTTGCATTCGGTAAAGCGAGACATATTCATGACTTAGTTTGAACAGTAGCAAAATGAACCTTACATTCATAGATTGGCCATGCAAGTTACCAACGAGTTTTATCAGATATTGCAACATTCATGGGCAACTTAAGGTAGATAGGGTAGCTGCTAATAGCAAATATCTGACAGTTAAGGCAGACTGCAAATTCCACAATGATATGATCAATACCTTTTGATTTGTTTCTCTTTTTGGACACTCATCCTCTGCCGATTCATCCATTGCAATAATAACACATTTCAGATTTTCTGCAGCCTTTGTCAATCTGTCATTTCCCCGTGTTAAAATTGACTTACCACAAAAACCTGCAAGACAGAAATAGTTACCATCACATTAAGTTGTTATTCGTAAGAAGAATATCAGAATTTCAACATGACACTGATCAGTTTGTTAGTTTAATTGTTTATACTAGTGTTCGGTCTTTGAACACATATGTTCTACACCCGGTAAATAAAATTCAAGAGCGGACTTTTGGTTTTTTTTTTTATGCAACCAGTGTCAGCAGATCACCCTAAGCTACTCCATCCACAATATATTATCAAAATAGATTGATTGCCCTTAGACAGTTATTTTCAAAAACAAAATATAACATCTCTTGACATTGTTATGTCATTTTTGAAAATTTGATGAAAGAAACAAGCAACCATTTTAGAATTTGGTACATTTTGTGCACAAACAGTTAAACAATGTGAAATGGACTGATATCAGAATATTTTCCCAGCCACACATTACCTGTATTTCAAATCCAGGACAGATGATGCAGCTCCTGCCTGTTCAGCAAAATGGCGTCTGCAGAAGTATTCCATTTGATAATAAAAGCACCAGAAGGTGGCACCAGTGTCCTGTACACTGATGTTCTGATTTAGCACACATGTGTTTAATAAGGATCACCCAGTGTTCTGATTTAGCACACATGTGTTTAATAAGGATCACCCAGTGTTCTGATTTAGCACACATGTGTTTAATAAAGATCACCCAGTGTTCTAGCTGGCATACATAGTGTTACATGTGTTCCAGATATGTCAAAATAGAACATTGCAGAACACATAGTGTTCCAGCCAGAACACATAGTGCTCTAGCCAGACCACATAGTGTTCCAGCCAGACCACATAGTGTTCCAATTTGTGTTCATTACAGAACACACTGGACGCGTCACAGTGTCCACTACTTTAGAGTGTAGGCACCGAGTACCCGTTTCAGGACAGGCCAGGGAGAGGTTGACGCAGGGTGTTCTTGCTTGGACTTGTTGTTGTGGATGATGACTTGTGGGAGCATCAGGATGGCAGGCACGGAAGGCAAGGCAGGCAGGAAGCTGGAAAAGAGAAAATTGGAAGGTGTGAGAAACTTGTATTTTGAGTGTGACAAACTGCAATTGGAGGGCAGCCATGTCAGCTAAAGGAAGCTGGCATGATTGTCCCACAACTACAGCCTGAGGATAAAGAGGAGTCTTGGCTGAAGAGCAGTGCTGGAATGTTGTTTTGGTTGGAGAGCTGGCAGTGTCCATGAAGAGAGAGAGAGCTGTGAAGAAAATTGAAGATGGCATAGCGGCAAAATTGAAGATGGCATAGCGGCATCATGTGAGTGGCGCAAGATGGAGCATCTTGTGAAACCTGTGCTGTTATCTGAAAAGTAAGGGGAAGATGCAAGTTATTGTATGGTTCTTAAGTTGTTAATGAAGTTGTGAAATGTAGAAATGTGAGTATAGTAGAAAGCACCAGACAGTTTGAGCTGACTGGTGTTACCGTAAGTTGGCGCAGAGTAGGCCGGGGCAGGGACCCGGTACAGTTTTCCCTTGGTTTTCTGAGTGGCTTCAGGTGGCTGCAGTCATGTAGCTAACAAGAGAGAAATGTAGAGATTAAATGGTTAGTCAGGGTCAATGCCAATATTGGCCATATCTAGAAAATATAAAGCAACCACAAATTAACAATTTTGGTTCTTTTTACCTCCATTTTCATTCAACATCACAGTGTCCCACAAGTTTGAAAAGCTTAATATGCAGTAAGAAAATGGTGTAACGTGAAAAAATCTGGAATTTGATTTACCTTGAGGTTTCATATTTCCTTCAGATAAAAAATTGGAAGTACTTTTTTAAAAGGTCATGTTAAGGTATGGTATAGATGGCGCCACATGTGGCATCCTAGCATCAATACAGCATTAAGCACAGCATAAAGAACAGCATGAAGCACAGGCTGCACAGCAGTCTGACATAATTGCCATAAAGCTTTATTTAATACATAGGGCATTATAGGCCAATATTTTTTTTTGGTTTTTTGTTGCAAAGAGTATATAATGATGAACAATATAGGGATTTTTCACAAAAATCTGATTTTTAAAACCAGTAAAATGCCAGCTAATGCCTATAACCATCTCTCATATTTAACTTAATTTATATCTGCACCAACGCTCGGGCCTATTAATCGCGATTATGGTTTGAGTTTGTGTTTGCATTTGCGTTTGCACCAGCTATTGTAAAATTTTAAAAAGTTTGCGGACTTGCGTTTGTGGAAGTTGTAGATCAGTTTTGCTGATTTGCGTTTGTGGAAGTCCAATTTTGTTTGCGTTGCCCAGCACTGGAAATTGCACCTATATTGCAAGCCAGAATTTGAATGATTTCAGCTAATATTTAGTTATGCGGATATAGATGTTCTCACAACTTTTATTAAAACATTAAGGTCACAATGGACAATTCGTGGCGGCCATTTTGGACACTCTCTTGGATTTCTCCAAATTTTCTTGATCCAAACTCTGAAACAAACGCCAACACACAGCCCATCACTGAATACCAAGCTCACAGGAGACATATCAAGAAATGCAGCCATTTTGTAGAAGCCATCTTGGATTCATGGGTCATTGATCCACACCCTCAAACAAATGTCTAAACATGTACCAAATTTCAAACCTCTACAGTGGGCAACTCAAGAATGATGGCCATTTTGTGGCAGCCATCTTGGCAGCCATCTTGAATTTCTCCAAATATTGATTCACATCATCCAACGAATTTCTACACCAAATTTCAATACTCTTAAGCATGTTAAGTGAAAAATTTAACTCACCGTGGGCAAAACAAGAATAGCAGCCATTTAGTGGCGGCCATTTTGGCAGCCATCTTGAATTTCTCAAAATTCTTCCGATTCAAAGCCTCAAAAGAATCCCTATACCAAATTTCATAACTCTAAGTGAAATATTACTAAGCTCACAATAGACACTTTAACAAGTGGCAATTTGCTGCCAATAGAGTCTGAAAGAGGAAAAAGACATGTTTTGGAATTTTGCTAAATTCTGAATAACCCCAGCACATATAGCACCAAATTACAAAATGCAGTTCAGAAACCAAGTATACAAAGGTCCCCAGTTGGTTATTAAGCCTCTAAAACCTCCCAATTTGCCTCCACAAAACTTCACAGAAAAGCACTTTGACCCATTCTCTCTCTATTACACTGGGGGAACCCAGTGTGAAAATTGTTTGGTATATAGTCTGAAAGTTGAATGTAGTTATGTGTGACAGAGACAACATATTCTTTTTTTTTATTGGTTCAGGTAATTCCATCAGCCAATAGGAACAGATTGAGTTTCAACCAATAGGAGAGGATCATCTTTAAATATTAATATTCAGACTAAAAGTCTAAAAGAACTGTCACACCTTGCAGCAAATATACTGTGATCAAGAAATGAAAGGGCAGTTATTCAACAGACATGAATTACAGTGCAATTTGATTTTATATCTGTGATCGTTTTAACTATTTATAATACTATTTTACACCATTATTATATTTTTGTAAACTAAACCTTTGTATTTCAAAGTGTTTGAATAAAATATTATATATAATTATAGTCAAATCTGGCAATTGGTGTTTGTGAAGAGGGCCTTGTAATCAATTGGATTACAGAGAGTGCCATTCTTTGGCTTGGATCAAATGCAATTGAAAATACACATTCAATTGGATGGCACCTCCAGATTACAGCCTACACTTCCAATTCATGGCTTTTGAAGAGATCAATTGTCTTGACAATAAAAAAATATTTTATCACAAAGATAGAATGAAACTGAATTAGTGTGATTGTACTTTAAAAAGAAGAATAACAAATCCTCTTATTGTAAAAATGTGCTATTTAACATATCATTTAGCATCAACACTGCACAAAAAAGTATAGGCCTATGCATTTTCAACGAATTCTCAGCAATGAATAAATATATCTCCATGAAAAAAACGAAATAATATAGTCTAAACATAATATAGTCTAAGAATTGGGGATTCTAAAGAGCCTAAAATTTTAATTTTAGCCCTAACAGAAGTGTCCGAAAAACTCTCGGAAAGACATGAGCCAATCATGGACCAGGTAGCATGAACCTAGGATCTTGACCAATCAGAATCCCTTTTACATTTACACCATGGCTGATATCTGCATTTTCAACGAATTCTCAGCAATGAATAAATATATCTCCATGAAAAAACGAAATAATATTGCCTAAGAATTGGGGATTTTAAAGAGCTTAAAATTTTAATTTTAGCCCTGACAGAAGTGTCCAAAAAACTATCAGAAAGACATGAGCCAATCATGGACCAGGTAGCATGAACCTGGGATCTTGACCAATCAGAATCCCTTTTACATTTACACCATGGCTGAGTCTGTGTGTAAAACAGAGGGAGCAGTCAGTGAATGTAACAAAATCTATCAATGTTGATAAAACTCTGGAATTTGTCCTTTTTCTCGGAATATTTACCAAATTACCACTTAACTTTGTCAGGTACAACCTTAAAGACGTAACAAAATAAATTTAACATGTAAGAAACAAATTTTAAAACTTTAATTTTCCATGTCAATATGAATTACTGGCTGCTCCCGCGTGAATAAACACCCATTTGGTTGAAAACTAAACCTTAATATTAAATAAACCAGGCTCACAAGAAGCAAAAGGTAATTACCAGTGGTAAAGATAAAGCTAAAGCTATAATATACTGGTTGAATTGAAAATGAATTGAATTAAGACCTCAATTCACAGCCTGTCTCAATTCAATTCAATTCAATTCATTGCATTTTCCCAACATGGTCAATTCAATTCAATTCAATTCATCAACTTTTTGAAATTTGAATTAATTCGAATTAATTCAATTCATGAATTGAATTGTGCCCATCACTGATTACCACTCCTCTTTTATGCGTCATATGAGTCCATAGAAACAAAAACACACTTTGGAAAGTGTTCCTTTGTCTCTCACAAGCGATCCAAATATTTCTGACAATCATACCGATCCCAGAGGGAGAGAGCTGGAGGAGTATATAATTTCTTTCTGCAGTTCTGCAGTTCTGTAGCAATTCTGCAGGAAGCTGCAGAATTCTGCAGGAAGCTGCAGAATTCTGTAGGAAGCTGCAGAATTTCACCAAGTCTGCAGCTGCCTGCAGAATTCTGTAGTTTCTTAAAAAATTCTGCAGGAAGCTGCAGAATTCTGCAGTTCTGCAGCTCCCTGCAGGATTTCTGAACCTCTGTTACTTGCTCCAGCTTATTGCAATGCATCTGCAAAGTACAGATCTCTTTGACAAGGGTCTTAACACTACCCAGGACATGATGGTTTGGGGGGTCGGGGTTCGGGGGTCGGGTCGGGGGGTCGGGGGTTTTGGTGCTCATCCATCCCTGCAGCGTTTCTGAAAAGTTTCTGCAGCAAAATCTGTAATTCTGTAGGAGTTATGCAGCTTGGGAGGTTTTATGCACTTATGCAGCTAGCTGCAGAATTCTGCAGGAAGCTGCAGAATTCTGTAGGAAGCTGCAGAATTTCACAAATTCTGCAGCCACCTGCAGAATTTCACCAATTCTGCAGCTGCCTGCAGAATTCTGCAGTTTCCTAAAAAATCTGCAGGAAGCTGCAGAATTCTGCAGTTCTGCAGCTCCCTGCAGGATTTCTGAACCTCTGTTACTTGCTCCAGCTTATTGCAAAGCATCTGCAAAGTTCAGACCTCTTTGACAAGGGACTTTACACTACCCAGGAAATGTTGGTTTGGGGGGTCGGGGTTTGGGGGGTCGGCATTTGGGGGTCGGATCGGGGGGTCGGTGGTTTTGGTGCTCATCCATCCCTGCAGCGTTTCTGAAAAGTTTCTGCAGCAAAATCTGTAATTCTGTAGGAGTTATGCAGCTTGGGAGGTTTTATGCACTTATGCAGCTAGCTGCAGAATTCTGCAGGAAACTGCAGAATTCTGTAGGAAGCTGCAGAATTTCACAAATTCTGCAGCCACCTGCAGAATTTCACCAATTCTGCAGCTGCCTGCAGAATTCTGCAGTTTCTTAAAAAATTCTGCAGGAAGCTGCAAAATTATGCAGGAAGCTGCAAAATTCTGCAGTTCTGCAGCTCCCGGCAGGATTTATGAAGCTCTCTTAGTTGCTCCAGCTTATTGCAATGCTTCTGCAAAGTTCAGACCTCTTTGACAAGGGTCTTAACACTACCCAGGAAATGTTGGTTTGGGGGGGTCGGGTCGGGTCGGGGGGTCGGTGGTTTTGGTGCTCATCCGCCCCTGCAGCGTTTCTGAAAAGTTTCTGCAGCAAAATCTGTAATTCTGGCTGGATCCTCATAGATAGATAGATAGATAGATAGATAGACAGATAGACAGATAGATAGATAGATAGATAGATAGATAGATAGATAGATAGATAGATAGATAGATAGATGGGATCCCACTGGGTGTCCTCTTGGTCGTCTTTTTCTTGTATAGGTATGCTTGGGTATCCCACTGGTAGATGGGTATCCCACTCTGGTATCCTCTCTATCTTAATTCTTGTGCGCTGAGGTATCCCACTGGGACGGATGTATCCCACTGGCATCCTCACCGTCCTCAGTCTTCTATTGGGTAACCCACTGGTACGGGGGGATCCCTCTTGGTGTCCTCTTGATCCTCTTTCTATTGACTGATTGATTGATTGATTTATTTATTCAAAAGAACAACATGTGAACAATACAAAAACAATGGGAGTTTAAGTAAAAAAAAAAAAAAGATTTTGGGGGGGGGGGCGAGCGACATCTGCCCGAATTTCAAATGTGTATGCTGGGGTATACCACTGTAGAGAGGTATCGAACTGTATCCTCACTGTCCACTAAGAAAATAAATGAGCGAACTGGTTTCCTCACTGTCCTCCTCATTCTTGTATAGCCAGTATAGTTAAGCTTAGTTATTCCACTGGTGCTGGGAGATCCCAATCATAGATTTACGTTTCTATGCCTATGATCCCACTGCACGGTATCTGTCCTCATTCTTGTGTGGGTATCCCACTAGTATGGGGGTATCCCACCTGGTGTCCTCTAGGTTCTCAAACTTATGTAGGTATGCCGGGTATCCCACTGGTACGGGGGTGTCCCACTGGTTTCCTTAAGCCCCTTTCCCACTGAGCACATATGGATGCGTTTGAACACGTTTGTAGAAAACGCAGTTGATATGCAAGGGGTTTTGCAAAGCTATGCAATGCAATGCAATACAATGCAATGTGAGGCAATACAATGCAATGAAACGTGTACAAGTGTACTAGGAGTCCCAAAAAATTGAACATGTTTAATTTGAACGCATTGGAGCTGCGTTTTGTTCATCTAGGCATTGCAATGCAAGTCACTTTGCAGGCCTATGTCAAGAAAGGTAGCCTAAATGCGAACATATTTTAAGATTTACTGGATCTCATCCATTCCCTTTTGATCATTAATCCATGAAGATTAACTTCATAACTTCAATTTCATAATTTCAATATTCCTAAGTTCAAAGAGTGTGATAAACACTTCAATAAGACAAACTCCAGATTTGAAAGTGGAAATAATCAAATACAATCTGCCTTGGCACAACTGCCTCAGCCTTTTTATTGACAATACATGCATATTCATTAGCATCCTTAATCAACCCAAATGGCAGCCCCTTATTGGGCCACCCCAAAACATAGGCCAAGCCTGTCCCTACTGGACCGCTCCTATTGGTCCACCACATCCCTGGTGGACATAGCTGGACCCCTATTGGATCCCTAATCCAGCCAAGCCAAGAACCCAAGCATGGAGCATCCCTAGTCAAGCAAACCTGCTTCCCACGCTTCTGTTTTACCCAAGCTCCTTTATCATAATACCCAAGCTCTTTTATCTCAATAGCCCAAATTCCAACATGACAGTTTTCATTGAAGTCTCCCAGTTACTCCCAGGACTGACCCTTGCATGGTTCTGGAATTTGATTCCCCAAGAGCAATCATGCCTCACAAGATATTGATTGAAGAGCTATGTGATTGCCCCTTGGGTCCTCAAAGACCAGGTGCCAGAGTCAAGTCATTAATTAATAGCTTTTCATTGTCAGCTCAACTTTAACGGAAAGTGCCCTTTTACACAGAAGTGGTCATGATACCCCATTGTCCCCATGCCAAAGCTCCCTGACTGGCAGTACACAATACATCAAACTGAACACAATACAGTACAATAGAATCAAACAACAATACAATAAGGGTTCCTCAGTTGGCCCCCAACTGGCATCCCAAATACCCCTTGCCCTGGGGTCATGCAGTGCAGTCCAGCACTGAACAAACTGACAACATTCAAATAATATAAAAATATACAATATTTGTGAAATATCCAGATATTAATATTTTAATCAACTTTAACTTCTAAAGGCCTCTGGACTTTACACTTCTTACCTCTAATTTGAGATAAATTGCTATGTCAGCTATGTAATGGCAATTTATCTGGTCAAATGGTTAACTGTCCCCCTCTTAAATCCCATCCCCTTCCAACTTTCTTTTTGGCCCTTTTTATATGTTAAGTTTCCCTACTAACTAAATACATGTAAATACAGTTTCAGTAGTGATGATCATGATGGTGATTGCTCCAGGTAACCAGGCGATTGTCATATCAGTTTTCAGGTAGTAGAATGAATATTTGAATATTTTGCGTAATATGAGAGTCCATAGAAATGTAGAAATTTGAACAAGTTTATATAATAATATTGGTCCAAGGGAACGAGTAGAGGCTCCAGTAATCTTCGCGTTCGTTTACGTTCTGTTACTCCAGAAGATCGAGGACATCACGAGAAGTAGGGTGTAGGATGGGTGTTGAAAGCTGAAATGACATGAATGGCAAGCTGGGCAGTCACTGGTGATTAAATGGGAGGACAATGGTGTATTGTCCTGAGAGCAGTGCCTCGGGAGCGCTTGCGTGGCCAACGCTTAATAGGCAGTGGTCTCAGGACAACACTAACAAAGATAATCAATAAGAGCACCGTACCGTGCTGAATAAGCAATAAATGATGCAGCTATATAGATCCGTGGATAAAGTAGCTTTAAATGACATTGAGTCGACTGCTAATCCCACCGTGTGGACGACATTCCACGAATCACTGCATTAACACAATTTACATAAATGACATGGAAATACAACATAGAATATAATCAATATAGAGACAATCGTAGTGGTATCGCATCACTAAACTTTGGGCTGATATAATCATCAGGTGAATCCGTGGGTAACTCATCCACGTAAGTTTGAATCTGTGGGTAACTCATCCACTTAAGTTTGTATCTGTGGGTAACTCATCCACATAAATGCACAGTGCATGTATGTAATCCATCTACATGACTTGCTTGATCTGCCTTATGAGGCTGTCATCCAGGAGAGGCCCCTTCCAGAGTAGACTGAAAGTAGTGCGGCCAGTATCTGCAGTTACACTGCTGCTGGACCACTCCTGGTGTCAACCTCCCCATCTGATTCATCATCAGAGGGAGCAGAATACCGAACCATGGTAACAACGTTTTGAGAGTTTTGTGCAGGTCCCTTCCTGCGAAGACACTGGGGGCCAAACCGGGCGCCCATTACATAATAATAGAACAAGAATGCACCTGCCAGTACCACAACAAACAAGACAACACTCATGACTATGGACCAAACTGGAGTGTGTCGGGTGATCTTTGCCCAATTGCCATCGTTGAGTTGCAGAGCCTCAGAGAATAGTTGAGCACTAACAGAGGGGATTTTGACTTTGGTGGGTGATTTAAGCACTGGGAAGGCTGCCAGCAGCTGAGGTGCTTCGAGCGAGGCAGAGAAGTTTGTTGGGGTGTGTACTTTAATTAGGGGTAGGTTGACTTGTTTGGTCAAATGAAATGTGTCAATGCACTCTAGTTGGAACGTGTCCCCTGCTATGATGCATGGTGGCATGCACCTAATCTTGTAAGTGCCAGGGCCCAGCCGGGTGGCCTGTTCCAGCTGGCCTGGACAACGAATTTTGATTAAATCAGACCAAACAGTTATCATATAGAGGTTTTGAGAGATCTGAAGGATCTGAGTGGCATTGGTATCTTTAATGATAGTGAATTTACAGTCGTCGATCAATTCTGTCTGATTGAATATGAGACGCCTGGCACAACGATGGGATGAGGATTGATAAAGTGCTCCACTCTGACAGACCAGTGGCGCCTCCCCAAAACATGAAAATGGGATAAACACTTGGCCTGTACGCGTGGATACACCTTATTGGCGCTCCAACTGAATATGAGCTGACATGACCGAGCGCGGGACTGATACTGGCATAGTGTGCAGGTTAAAATATAGATAACTGTGCTCGTTGAGCACTGGCAAAGCCATTCTATACACTAGGGTGTTGCCTGAAATAACCACTGGCTCTATTCTGATATAAATATATAGCCACAACAAGTCACTCACCGTTGCATGCCCCTCTCTGGCTGTGTGTCCCACGATGGTCTGCAACACGTTGGGGTTGAGTACGTCCTCTGTCAGCATGCCTCTCTCCAGTGCGCTTCTTTGGGTGTGGAATTGACGGACTTGTTGCTGGTATTATGCGTAGGTGCGTTCTGCATCAGATATGGCCCTCTCCATTTCCAGACGAACTTCTACTCTATGCAGGCGATGATCGACGTTATCAATGACAGTGGCCATACGACGGACGTAGGTATCTACTTCTTTGACGTGGGCCTGCAAGTCGCCCAGGGATGCTTGTGTCTGTCTGAGGTATACCCTGGTTTGGTCCACTACGGTCAGCATCTTGTGGGTAACGTGCATCAAATCACCGGTCCTGCTTTGGAGCTGCTGGATGGCTGTCCGGTACTGTCTGACTTCGTCTTCAGTGGCCGTTCCAAATAAGAAACCCATTAGGCTGCCCACAGCATTGAAGAGACCCCGCTTCTTTCTGGAGACGCTGGGTGAGGGCGACTTGGCAAGAACATGGTCAGTGTCTGTCCCCATAGGCTGTCCTGAGATGCGTACTCCCCGACGTTTGTCCATTACATCAAGTCTGAAAGACCAGCCCAGTTGGATGTAGGCATAGAACTTAAGGTGCGTTTGGCTCTCTCGAATGGCATCGATCAGTTGTTGTAAGCCCTCAGGATACATAGGTGCTTGAAGAGTGACTAGCACCATCCAGGATGCCCTAAGGGTGCGTAGGTCCGTGCCTCCCCTCACGAGTACTCCATCTGTTAGCGTCTGTGGTTGCAGGTCAGCTTGCTGTCAACTGGGTTAGGCGTGGCTGAGGACATCATCCCAAGTGTAATGCAGAGCATCATGTACACAGTTAGAGTATGTGGCATGGAGTGCGATTCCATGTTGCTGTCAATCGCACTGCACGTCTATGAATGTTTTAGAGTCAGTTAAAGTAGCGAACAGCTAGCTATCAGGCTGGCAGCATGCAGAAGAGGTGAGCAGACTGAGGTCCAAGGACAGAATGATTGTCCTTGGCCGTGCGAGGAAGGTATATTCTCTGGCGTTTTGGTTCTGGATCACTGGGCCCCTCGTCACTGTCCTGTGAGTGGTGGCTTCGCTTCATGCTTGTTGGCTGCTGGTCCATTGGCTGGTCCGAGTCAGGAGTAGGGTCAATCTGCATATCTGGCTGCATGGGTGCGTCATGGTTCAGCGGTCTAGTTGGAGAGCGAGGCCCACCACCTGGTGGCTGAAGCCAGGGGTCACGGTCCGGTGCTCCTGGGTGTTGGTCTGGTGCTGCTTCTCGCTGCCTCAAGGGTGGGGGACCTCCATCAGTTT
Source organism: Platynereis dumerilii (assembly GCA_026936325.1). NCBI lineage: Eukaryota > Metazoa > Annelida > Polychaeta > Phyllodocida > Nereididae > Platynereis > Platynereis dumerilii. The sequence continues at coordinate 37,289 of JAPTHN010000329.1, forward strand.
CCTGGCGTCTCTTTTGGCTGCCCATGGGGGCAGGAGGAACAGGACCAGGCTGGTCCTGAGCTTTTGTTCCTTTGCTTGCCTCTCGCCTGCGTTCAATCTCTCTCCTCCTATCAACCTCTGACCTGCCTTCATTGGCTCTCCTCTTATCGTCCTCTGACCTGCCTTCATTGTCTCCCCTCTCATCACCGCTCTCGAGTTCAGTTTCAGGTGCTGTCACTCGTCTGCGTTTTGCATGGCGAGGCATTGGTGCCTGCTCTTTGCTAGTGGTCTCTCCTCCTTCTTGAGGTCTGCGACCGCGAGGTCGCTGACCCTGTCTCTCTGCCACTCGACGGACCTGTCGAACTGGCCGCAACCTCACACCGTCCCAGGCTAGATCAGGGCTGACCAGCCTGACCTTGTTCCTGTTTAGAACCTTCTGCTTCCCCGAGGGTTGATGTGTCACCCAAATGACCTTGCCTCGCACCTGAGTGACAATCCATCGGGGATCCCATTGGCTGGTCAAGGTGAGACTCTCCTGTGCCCTGATGATCACACTGTCGCCTGGGGCAATCTCCTCGGCATTCTGCTTTTTGGCCAGGCGTGCTCGGTTGTGCTTTCTGGAGTCCTCAGTGAGTTGCCTGGCATGTGTCAGGGCCTGGTAATAATCGTGCAGTCTTCCTTCTAGCATTGGGGAGTCTTGGCTGGCTGTGTGTGCTCGGTGAATGGGCAGTCGTGGGTGTCGTCCAAAGTGGAGGAAATAGGGTGTGTTGCCTGTGGTCACTGAAGTGGATGCATTGTAGAATGCCACAGCGTGGCCTAATTGGTCTTGCCACTCAGCCACCCTATTATTCACAAGCTTGGCCAAGATTGACTTCATTGTTCGGTTGAACCGCTCCACCTTCCCATTGCATTGCGGATTGTAGGGCGTGGTGCGGCGATGTTCCACTCCTATGCCCTGTAGGTAGTCTCTCATAGCCAGTGCATTGAGTTCCAGCCCGCGATCCGTGATCAAGCAATTGGGCACTCCAAACCGGGGAAAATAGTCTTGTCGTAACCTGGCCCACACTGCTTCATTTGTTTTGCCCTTCAGAGGGTAACAATCGGCGAATCCACTCGCATGATCAATTAGCACCAAGATGTATGTATTCCCTGCGTAGAGGGCACCAGGGGACCCACTAAGTCTGCCGACACAATTTGGGAAGGACCTCGAGCAATGGGATTTCTCCAAGTGGCGTGTGCACCTTTTGTTTGCTATAAACTAGACAAGTGGGACAATGCCTTGTCCATTGTTGCACTTCGCGCCTCATGCCAGGCCAGACGTATGCCTCCTGTAGCTTCCGAAGCGTCTTCACGTGAGACATGTGGCCTAACTCTTCATGTGCCCAGCCTATCACTTTGTCTCGGAACGCCTGAGGCAACACCAGTCTGGGGTAGTCGGGTGCGTACTCATGGGGGCGCCTGACTGAGTACAGCACCCCATCTATTATCTCAAAGTCACTGTCCTCGTCCACTGCCTCGAGCCATTGGGGCATGTCTTGCTGCTTGGCTTTGATGTCCTGGAGATCCAGTTCATCATGGATTATGGGATGTTGGAGTTCTGCGTCCTCCTCTTCCATGATGGGGTAGGTCTCTTCCACATGCCAGTCCAATTCATCATATGTGGCTATGATGTCTGGCTCAATGCGGGAAAGCATGTCAGCCCGGACATTGTTTTTCCCTTTTCTGTAGCTGACCTTGCATCCATATTCTGCGAGTAGTATGGCCCACCTCTGGATCTTGGTGTTATGCAATTCCTTGGTAAACAATGAGCATAACGGCTTGTGGTCCGTGTATACGGTGAATTCTGCGCCGTACAGGTACGGACGGAAAGCTTTGAGTGCCGTAATCAAAACGAAGCCCTCGCGTTCGATCGCAGCGCAACGTATCTGGGTGCTTGACAGTAATTTCGACAAGTGACAAATTGGCCTTTCAATGCCTGTTCCCTCTTCCTTTTGTACTAATATCGCGCCACAAGCTAAGTCACTAGCGTCTATGTAGGTTATGTAACGTTGATCAGTCCTGGGGTGGGCCATTACACGGTCACTGCACAGCAAGTCTTTCAGCTTTTGGAAGCTGTCCTGCATTTCTGCGGTCCACTCGTAGCGGGCATGTTTTCGGGTCAGTCTTACTAATGGCTCAGATAATTGGGCGTAGTCCTGCATGCATGAGCGATAATATGACGTCATTCCAAGGAACCTGCGAATGCCCTTAACAGTCGTGGGGGGCGGCATGTCTTTGATGGCCGTCACTTTGTCTGGGTCCGCTCTATGCCCTCGGGCGCCCACCACGAATCCAAGGAGTTTGACCTCCTTCTGACCAAATACGCATTTCTTGGAGTTCAGAGTCAAATTATACTGTTTCATTCTATGAAAGACCTCCTGCAGGTGTGTTACATGCTCCTTCTCCGACCGGCTGAATATCACCAGATCATCCACGTAGCACATTACGCTGACACCGATTAACCCATGGAGGACCTTTTCCATGGCCCTTTGGAATTCGGCCGTAGCGTTGGTCATGCCCATGGGCATGGTATTGAAATGAAACAGGCCCCTATAGCACGTAAAAGCAGTCTTGTGTTTGTCTCTAGGGTCCAAAGGCAGCTGGTGGAAACCGCTTTTCAGATCCAGTGTGGAAAATATGGTGGCTCCTTGGAGGGAATCCAAGACTTCCTGGATCAGGGCACAGGGTAACTGTCCTTGATCGCGACTTTGTTAAGCTTAGTATAATCCACACAAAATCTTGGGGGGTCCATGGGGCATTTCTTTTGTACGAGGACCACTGGGCTGGCCCAAGGGGAAAATGATGGTTCTATTATGCCATCAGCTAACATTTCATCTAATTTTAGGCCTAATGCCTGTCTTTTCATGAATGGCACCCTGTAAGGCCTCTGCTTGACGGAGGGCCTGTGGTGTGGATCCTAACAGCTATTTCTGGATGCCTGCCAAGCTTTTTCCCAGCTGCACTGAAGACACTCTGATTCTTGCGGACACATTCCATTATGTCATCTCCAGATCCCTGGATTGTGCACATTTCCACACCAGCGCTTACAGGGACAAGCGGCAATGCCTTGCCATTCCAAGTCAGACTCCCTGTGGAGTAATCTATTATCACCCCATCCCTATTCATCACATCTCTGCCCAGTATCAATTGATAGGGCAGCTCATCTATCACTACAACACTAATTGCCCCCTGGCCCTCTACATTGACTTGAGTTTCCCCCCACACTTTTAGTTCATGGCCAGTGACTCCAGTGAGTCCTGCTGTCTTGGTCACAATGGGTTGTCTACCCATTATGCCACACATTGTCAGAAAGTCATTGCGCCGTAACGCACTTCTTGCAGCCCCTGAATCAATTAAGCAGCGCATGCGCAGACCATGCACAGTCAATTCCACAAAGGCTTGGGTGGTCACGGCGCCTAGTACCCCCCTTGCGTCCTTGAGGGGGTCCCTGATGTCTTGAGTTGAAGCTGCGTCTCTGGGGACATTCAGCTCTCATATGCCCAGGTCGGTCACAGTGAACTTCAACATGGGGCGAGCAGGGGGGCGACTAATTCTCTGGTTCCAGTTTGAGCGTCCACGCCTGGCTGGTTCTGGAGCCCTCCTTGGTCCTCTTTCAATCGCCATCATTTTAGTGAACTCTCTAGACAGGCCATTGATCTGTCGTTCAATGGTATCTAGCGACTACTTCTCTGGTTCCAGTTTGAGCGTCCACGCCTGGCTGGTTCTGGAGCCCTCCTTGGTCCTCTTTCAATCGCCATCATTTTAGTGAACTCTCTAGACAGGCCATTGATCTGTCGTTCAATGGTATCTAGCCTGCTCTCACTCCCTCAGCCCCTTGTTCTCTCACAGCTGAAATGTCCATGGGCTCTTCCTGGCGTTGTTCTGGGGGAGCTGTTCCATTCAGTGCTCTATACACGCTGTAACTATCTGCCTCATATTTCGCCACAGCTTTAATAGCTTCTAAGTAGTCTTTAGGCCCTTTCTCTTGCACTAAGCGCAGCACTAACTTTTCATCCTTGAGGCCTTTCATATAGCACCGAAGCATGGTCCTTTGTTGATCTTGATTGCGAGCATTGGAGGGGTATGCGAGATCGGCTGATTCAGCAAATCTTCTGCCATAGGACGCAGTGGATTCATAAGCATTTCTCTTGACCTGTTCTAGCTCATCCCTGAGCTTCTCATCCTCGTGTAATGACAAAAACGTTTTCTGCAAGTGCGCCCGCACCGTTTCCCACGTTACTGCATGTCTGTCATTCTGAGTGGTCAGAAATTTCTCAAGTTCTAACCTGAGTGGACCTTCGGACGTCAAGGAAGCTATGTATACCGTCCTGGTTGCATAAGGAGTGGTCATTTCAATTTCTCTAAACCATTCCCTTATCCTCTGCGTGGAGGAGCCGTCACAGTTGCGAACCCTTTTTGCTTGGGCCTCTGCCTTTCCTCGGTCCGAGCCCTCTGCATATTGCTTCGCTTGGGCTTTGAGATGGGCCACCTGTTCTATTCTGAGAGAATGGTCATCAGCTAACAATTTGTTGATATCCATTTTTAGTCTGTTGTCTTCTAACTTGTCTGTCTGCTATTTCTCTCGAATCCACCCGTCCGTCTAAACTCGCCTCACATCAATTACTTGATCTCTGCTTCGCTCACCCCTCCCGTCATTTAGAACTGGTCACAAAACTCAAAGAACGTGATGAGTAGTTTAATGTCACTTACTGTGGTGTTTACAAGTGGCCGACAGTTGAATCCCAGTTTCCTCAGTTCTTTCGTGATGAGTAGCGCGTAGGCGTCTCTCTGTGCTTGAGTGAACTGTTCAAGTCGTTCCGCAATGATCTCCAAGAACGGTCTCATTGTCTTAGGTGTGAAGTTTCCTGATGTCTCCATCCCTGAATTATGTAACAGATCACAGTCAGGGTCACCAATTTAAGATTTACTGGATCTCATCCATTCCCTTTTGATCATTAATCCATGAAGATTAACTTCATAACTTCAATTTCATAATTTCAATATTCCGAAGTTCAAAGAGTGTGATAAACACTTCAATAAGACAAACTCCAGATTTGAAAGTGGAAATAATCAAATACAATCTGCCTTGGCACAACTGCCTCAGCCTTTTTATTGACAATACATGCATATTCATTAGCATCCTTAATCAACCCAAATGGCAGCCCCTTATTGGGCCACCCCAAAACATAGGCCAAGCCTGTCCCTACTGGACCGGCTCCTATTGGTCCACCACATCCCTGGTGGACATAGCTGGACCCCTATTGGATCCCTAATCCAGCCAAGCCAAGAACCCAAGCATGGAGCATCCCTAGTCAAGCAAACCTGCTTCCCACGCTTCTGTTTTACCCAAGCTCCTTTATCATAATACCCAAGCTCTTTTATCCCAATAGCCAAATTCCAACATGACAGTTTTCATTGAAGTCTCCCAGTTACTCCCAGGACTGACCCTTGCATGGTTCTGGAATTTGATTCCCCAAGAGCAATCATGCCTCACAAGATATTGATTGAAGAGCTATGTGATTGCCCTTGGGTCCTCAAAGACCAGGTGCCAGAGTCAAGTCATTAATTAATAGCTTTTCATTGTCAGCTCAACTTTAACGGAAAGTGCCCTTTTACACAGAAGTGGTCATGATACCCCATTGTCCCCATGCTAAAGCTCCCTGACTGGCAACACACAATACATCAAACTGAACACAATACAGTACAATAGAATCAAACAACAATACAATAAGGGTTCCTCAGTTGGCCCCCAACTGGCATCCCAAATACCCCTTGCCCTGGGGTCATGCGGTGCAGTCCAGCACTGAACAAACTGACAACATTCAAATAATATAAAAATATACAATATTTGTGAAATATCCAGATATTAATATTTTAATCGACTTTAACTTCTAAAGGCCTCTGGACTTTACAATATGTGAAGCCTATGCACCAGTAAGCATCAATATGTATCAATATGCATTGATATGCCGTTAAACGTGTGTTTTGACACTAATTTGTTGAGTTTTGGGTGATGTAAGAGGCAATTTTGCAGAACAAAAGACTTCATATGTAGTCATTTGTACCAATATGTGTGGGCATGCAGACCGTTTGCAGTGTTATTGCAGGCCTATGCCAAGTCAGTGTAGAGCTATGCATTCTTCTGCAACTGTTATGCATTACTTCAATCAGCATGGTTATCCAGGCTAGTGAGTGAGAAATGTGCACCCTTGTGCGTTTGAATGCATTTTTGGATTTTTGTAATTTTGCAATGAAACGTGGCTGTATGTATCCAGTGGGAAAGGGGCTTTACTTTCCTCATTTTGAAAAAAAAAGAACTGCTCCCTCGGGGGTATCCGACTGGAACGTACCAGTGGGATGCCGGGATCCCACTGGTACGGTCCTCGCTACCTCAAGAATAGCACTGCACATAAAACCTCCCAAGCAACATTACTCCTACAGAACTGCAGAATCTGCTGCAGAAACTTACAGAAACGCTCCTGGGTCAGACGAGCACCTAACAGGGAGCTTCAGAACTGCAGAATTCTGTAGCTTCCTGCAGAATTTTTTAAGAAACTACAGAATTCTGCAGACAGCTGCAGAATTTGTGATATTCTGCACCTTCCTACAGAATTCTGCAGCTTCCTGCAGAACTGCAGAATTTTGTGCAGAATTCTGCAGGTGCAGGAAGAAATTTAAATGTACTGGAGAGCTGGCTCTCTCCCAATAAGTGTAGCTTGTACACTGCATGCAGTGCACACTCTTAACAAAAAGGTTTTATGTGGAACCTTTAAGGGTTCCATAAGCTGATATTGATAAGGAACCCTAAAAGGTTCATTATTCAATTTAAAAAGGTTCCAACAGCAAACAAAAACAACATTTAGATAATCCAGCTGCACTGAACTTCCACAATGGAACCCCTTTCTCTCAAGTTAAGAGCATAGAGTCCTATAATAGGGCATTCCCATACAGTATTGAACATTTTCAATTCAATTGAACCCTAAAAAAATGTAGAACCTTTTTTCGGCTGTGGGTTCTTTATATACCATCAAGAATGTTTTACATTAAGAGTGCATGGCAGACTAACTAACATGAACAGACTTTTCAGAAGCACGGAGAAGCTTGTCTTTAATATCTTGTTTCTCAGGCCTGTCAATATGAATTTATGGTAAATTTCCTAAGTCTCTCATTTTAATCCTCCGAAGGTCAATTTGACGAGTCCAGTGATTTTCTGGTCAGGATATTGGGAGTGTTAGACACTGCTGCCCTCTTTGGGTAATTTACACTAGAAACCTCAGATGACCAGTTTAAGGCCTTGTCCCCAGTTGCAGACCGACCAGTGAGGCCCATTGCTATACATGATGTAACTACCCATGCAAATTCATTGGATTTTACAGAACTACTGATGTGCCAGCTCCAACCAGTGTGCTAGATGCTGAGAGATGACTGCCAGATCATGAAACATTGCAGGTAGTGCAAGACATAGTTAAAACATTTGTTAAATATACCAAGTTCATTATTAGAAAAAATTAAATGTGGGGTTCCCCAAGGTTCCATTCTTGGGCCCCTTTTATTCTTAATATATATTAATGATATTAACAGAGCTACTAACCTATTTGATGCCATAATATATGCTGATGATACGGCCCTGTCGACTACTCTAAATTCAACTAATTGTAGTTTTAAGGCAGATCTTAACAGAGAACTTAGTTTGGTCAGTGAATGGCTAAAATTAAATAAACTATCACTTAACGTCTCCAAAACAAAAGCAATACTTTTCCACATGCCTCATAAAAGAGTGTCCGATCCAAATCTGGTATTAGATAACCACAAAATAGAATTTGTTAAAGATTTCAATTATCTCGGCATAAGAATAGATGAAAATATTAAATGGAAAGTGCATAGTGAAATTCTCTCAAAGAAGATATCAAAAACACTTGGCATTCTAAATAGACTGAAACGCTTTCTTCCGACAGAAATTTTATTGAATATATACAATGCACTCATTCTCTCGCATATTAATTAGGGGATACTTATATGGGGTAGGCAGTTAAGCAGAATCTATAAGTTACAAAAAAGGGCAGTCCGTTTAATCACAAATAATGGCTACAATGCCCACAAAGAACCATTATTTAAGAAATTGAAATTATTAAAACTGAGTGATATACTTGTGGTACACGACTTAAAATTCTGCTTTAAATATGAGAATGACTTACTTCCAAATTACTTTAGCACTATTTTCGAAAAAAAATGAAGAATTACATCATCATCGGACAAGACAACATACAGACTTCCGCTTACCTGCTGTGAGACATGACTTCGCAAGGTATTGTATCAGGTACAGGTTTCCTGCTTGCTTTAATAGTATGAAATGTAATTTCAAAAGTAAAATCTATACTCATAGCCTAGATGGCTTTAAATTGTATGTGAAAAACGATTTTATTCAATCTTATCAGGCAGAGTGTATGATTCAAAACTGTTATATTTGTGGTCATTAGTGCCTCCACTGCACGGGCCTAACCAACATGAAAGATAAATGTCTTTCACTTGTTCTAATTTCATGATGCCAATCTTCACCATAGTAAAATACAAGGGTGAGATATTCAAGTCATGCTTCACTGGTCATGGGTTGATTCCAAGTCAGAAATGAGCTGAAATAACTGCTTCAGCAATATCCTATGCATTCCACAGGCACATCAGTCCAAGATTTGCCTATAATCTAACATTCCAAGCACTTTCAATGGTTTTAAATACCTTCTAAGTGTCCTAAATCAGTCTTCATTCTTCTGTTTATCATTGGGAGCAAGGCAGCATAAGACGGAAGTCAGCTGGCATTTACAGAATCATCAGGATTGGCCCCTGGATTCAGTCACATGATTGATTTACCTTATGTATGCATGTCAATTAAGGACCATATAAGGAGTGTGTGGGGAAGACTAAAGCTCATATGTTTGCATTGGTCATAACAATGATGCTATGTTTAAATAGCATTTAGCAAAGCAATTACAGATGTCTTCGTACCACTGCTAAACACAAAGATTAAAAAATGAAAACAGTGTAAAGGGATTAAAATAGATCCACCAAAAATAGAGACAAAACAATTTCAATGACACAGTCATGTGCTAACATCATCAGCAATACAATGGCACAAAATTACACATAGTCAATGCCATGTTGAAGGTGGGGGTGGGGGAGGGGGCGGGGTTGTTGGGCTGAGCCGACGTGCACCCACTCCCTAAATGTGGATATATTCAATACTTAATATTTGTATTTTTACAAAAGTCACAAAAATTTACAAACCCAATGGTACATAATGTCCTGCACATGCCACTGATAGATCTATATCTGTGAGAAGTATTGCAGTTGAGAACTTGAGATTTGCCAAAAATAGTGGTCATTAAAATCACAAATTATAATACTTCTTAATTTTTGTGTGTATTTGAACTGGCACTTATTTAATGCATTGTCTAAAATGAAGGGTTTAGTTACTCATGTTTCAGTAGGGGAGGGGATATTTCTGATAACTTTATTTCTTGAATATTGGATTTTCTGTACATAGTAATTATTATGATGTTTTATAAATTTGCTTAATTTTTCAATTACTTCATGGCTCAATTTCCATAATCAGTTATAAAATAATACACAAGGGGGCAGCAGCTCCTTGCACTGTAATTCAACTGGATATGGGCTTTCTTCATTTATAGTTGGATGTTTGCCTTATAGTTTGATGTGTATAAAATGTATTGAGCAGGGAACAGGGAATGGCAATTTGGAGGAGGATGGATCACAGGCCTACAGTAAAACTGCAAATATTTTAATTTGGTAAAATGTGTGAACCAGATCTAGAAAGGCGACACTAAAACTTGTAACGTCCTTAAACAAATTTATGTCCAGTCTACCATAAAAATTTTGATCCAGAATTTAGGATTTTGGACTCTAGTACTGGAAGAAAAAATCACAGCAGTAAGTCCGCTTTTCATGCTCGAAGATTGATGTGCAAAACAAATCCAATATCAATTTCATCAGGGTATTAAGACAGCAATTTGTACCACAAGAAAAAGTACAAATCAGTTATGAATTTATTAAAACTTTATTGTTGCAGTCAACAAGAAAATAAAAAAAGTTAAGTTTATCACAAATCCAACTGTAAGTAGAGAATAAATATTGAAACAAGAAATCTGTTGTTTAATAGAACAACATCATTGATGGTTTTCTATTAGGCAATCTCAAAGGAAAATATTGCCGGTTGTTTAACTAGCAGGGATATATCAGATTTAATTGGCTCAGGCCTGAGACGGGGGAGAACCATAACATAGCCGTGAATTCGCATCGATTGACAGCTTTTACTATTGACAGGAGGATTGATGGTGCAATGCTCTTCCCATTAATAGACCACAGTTAACTATATAAAGTGGACATTGAACATCTTCATGACACATAATATTGTAAGTGATACATTCTAATTTCTTGTTAAGTTAAATAATGGTTATAAATATGCACAACTAGATTTCCGGAGCAGGACAGAACACACACAAGCTATGCAATAGTAGAGATCATCAATCTGGAAATACAAAAATGAAATCAGTTAGAATCTGATCAATTAAACAGAATTGTAAAAAAAATTTGAATTTATTTGTATTTAATTGACGAGGCTCCTTGGCCACATTACTTTTGAATTCCCTGTCCTGTCTGAAATTTGTTTAATGGAATTTAGAATTCTCTGTCCCTCAGCTCTGGGTGGTCTTTTGGTCCCCCATGTTCTTTGGCCATTTTACTTTTGAATTCCCAGTCCCCGATAACCTCCATCCACAGCAAGGGGTGCCGGAAGGAATAGCGGCGGCAGGGGCGGTCAGATGAAAAAAAGGGCAAATCATATTCACGCCAATTTCGCATGACAAAATTTAAATAGTGAGTCACAAGTAATTTTGAATATATGCTTACTGAAACTTACTAATTTGTGCCTAAAATTAGTAAAATAAGGCCTAATAATGTTTTTTACTTAAAGATCTAAAAGGCACCCTTGCCCCTCCCCATCCCCCCTTGGACAAGGGCAGGAGGGGCAATTGCCCCTCCTGCCCTGCTGTTCCGCCACCCCTGTCCAGAGCCTCATTGACAGGCTATGATGCTTTAATTAAATTTATTTTCAATTCAACCAGTACATATTCTGTGCAGTTATTTATCATTCCTCAGCAAAACATTTGCACCACCGGACATAACAATCTGATCATTGCATGTATTTGCAGTTTGATTGCATCATTTTTATCTGCACCAGTATACCCTGCGTGAGAGTACCTCTATTTAAAAAATCTTTTAAGTTAAAATTACCAGAACGTCCTCAATCCAAATTATTTCTCTGATCTCACCAGAAGAGGCCAAATAGCAGGTTACAAGAGAAGAATACAGTTGTTGACTATATAGTATCAAAATTAAACTTTCACTATTCACAGGATTGAAAAATTGGCCAGTTGGTGGCTCCCCCTCATGGTAAATGGTCATATCCATTTGAAAGACTCCAATTTTTTCAAAACAGGAATAGGGTCAATAAAATATGCAGGCTCAGGCTGGAGTCACCATAAACGTATGAATAAGAAGGGGGCAACCATTTAACATCAAAGTGAGGGTGGGGGGGGGGGGTTGGAGTAATTTTTTAATTAATAAGTTCTTGCTCTGTTTTGCTGAAATAAATGAATTCTTTTTGACCAGTCTTGAAATAAATAATTTTTGGAAGGGGTATTTCTGAGTAAACCTCCAACCCCCATTGGGATTAAAACATCAGACCCTAAACATTAGATTCGTTTTCAAAATGCAGTACTATAAATTAAACACAATGCCTTTGAGATATTCAAGTTTATATACAAGGGAATATCTTTGTTGATCTATGTTTTATTTACCTTGTACATGTAAACCAATAAAACATTTATAATTTTTCTTTCTCACACACCGTTCCCAAAAGCACTTTTTCCTTCACAGGAATAAAAAAGCTGTCATCACTTCAGCGTCCTTTTGAAGCCTATTAATAAGAGGTGGCAGTTTAGCAATGACTACCTGAAATTGAATATGTTTTTATTTGTAGTGTTACGCAAGTTTGCTTGTACAAAAAGGTATATGTTTTTAAGCAGTTTATTGAGACCTTACAGCTCAGCTACAATACAGCAAGCACGCAAATACAATTTACTGATCGGCAAAACAATTTTAATGTTTTAACTCATAATTTGTCATTATTCCAAATAATACACTTATATAAACAGGTACACTGTTTAAAAAACAAACTCACCTTAATTTTAGAGCAAGGTGCTTGCTGGAATTATTTGTTGTCTCTTCGGGTACATTTAATTCCTCAGCTTTTCCAGAAGAAAATTATAGCACACCAGTAACCTGAAAATATGAAGTATTACAATCAGAATATCTATTTAACAAAAGAATACAACTGTTATCAAAAAGGAAAAATCAAGAGTAATATTTTATATTATTATATACTATAATCTACTCTTGCAAATATCCAACCGCACTAGATGAACACTCACCTATGATACTTCAGTGGTCAATGTGGAGAATATGATGTCCATTTGCAGAGAATTTTATCTTCATTCCTTACTTTTATACGGAAGCCTGCAACAAATAATACAGAATTGTACAAGCGTATTATATGTCCAAGAGTTGCAATTTAATTTTCATTGGGATATGGCTTAAAGGAAGATACAACGACATAATAATTTGTATGCAATAAATAATGATGTGTCACACATCTCGAATCTGACCAGATATAGATTAGAAGTGGTGAAGAAGGGTTTCACTATACTTTTTGGTGGGAGGGTACAGTGAGTCAGTGCCGTTTTGAAAAAATTAAACGTATTTCCACCAGGTTCAATGACTGTTTTTTCTGCAAAAAAACATCCCGTAGTACCAAGAGTTGCTTGTCATTACTACAGAGAATAAAGTGATCATGGTACCCTGAATGGCTCCCAATTCGCTGTGCCCTGTTGAGCGCCCGTCAAATACATCAAACAAATGAACATTAAATAAATATGGCCATTTACCATCCAAAGAAGTTTGTTATTCACAGTGCCCCATGATTCACTGCAACCCTGCTCCCCGTTTTAATCTCACTGAGACAAAAAGTGTATCTCAATGATGAAAACATAGATATAGAAAATTATATTAATATTTTTGATTGTATATCTTACCCACTGTTAATGTCCACCGTGTTTGAAATCCCTATATACAGTCCAAACCTGTTTTCCAGGCACTGTCACTGCATTATTGCAAGTCTAGAAAAAAAAAATACTCAAAGAAAAAACATGCAATTAGCATCCCTGTAGTGATGAAAAAAATATACTAGCACTGAGACAGAAAGTGTTGCTCAATGATGAAAAAATAGATGTTTATATAAAATTATATTAATGTTTAATTGCATATCTTACCCACTGTTGATGTCCATCATGTTTGAAAGTGATGTGTATACTGTCTAAACCTGTTTTCCAAGGCACTGTCACTGCATTGCTGCAAGTCTAGAAAAATATGCACAAAGAAAAAAGATGCAATTAGCATCACCATAGTGATGAAAAAATATAAGAGCAAAAATCTGCATGATAAAAATATGTGCATTAATTATTATTTTTCCTTACTGATCGACCCAGTCGAGAGAAACTTCAATCAGGTAACTATGTAGTTTATAATTATACTATGTTATTGTTATTGCACCAGAAGGAATGCTTAATACTAGACAGCTGTAACAAAGTATCAGATCACAGTAAACTGTGAAGAGTATTGTCTGGCTTGATATGTTCTGCTGCAATAAATGAACAAAAACAAACATCAAACAGAGCAGCACTCAAAGCTGAATAGTCTATTTTCTGATATGACATTCATAATTACAAAATAGCATTGAAAATTCTGACTGGCATGTCAACACATTGAAAATAAACTTACCAAGACTCATAATCCTTTCAGTTCCTTTCTTCCACAAGTTATTAGAACTTCAAAAATAATGGATTCGAATGTTCTTGCAGGCAAAGGTTATGGATAAATGTTTCTTCTTGAAGATCACACACAGTTATCCACAGTGCAATGACTTCTCAGGCTGCTGGCTTAGGTGTTTTGATGGTTGGTCTAGGTTGACGGGGGGAGGGGGGGTTGATCAGTGACATCAAAAAATAATCTCTAAACAGTCAGAGGCAGCTTAGGCTGTGTTGCTCTTAGTGTTAGACAAATTCAAAGGTAAGATTTCATGTATTAATGATATATTATTGCAAAAATATATTGTGACCAAAGACAACCTTAATCAATATATTAAGGGATGCAATAGTGCAAAAAATATTAAAGCTGCAATTGAGGGAAATATTAGCTGTTTCTGCATGATTGCATTCCAAGCCATTCCAGAGTGTGACACCCTTACCTAATATGTCAACAAAGCAGGACAGGACTGGTCTTACAGATGTGAGAGTTAAGTATCTTTTAATAGCTGGTTGGGCCCGTGCTCCACTGCCTCCAGATGATTCTCCTCCTGCATTTTGCAATTACCAGAGCTATCAAACATGTGCTGGCATCTCCTGTGTCTGGTCGATTTCAATTTCAATTTTTGTTTTTTGTGATATCAATAGTTTAACTTTCCTTTTCTATTCTGTTTAGATTGACATAATTTATATAATAATTATTATATTTTGTATTTTGATATTTTGGGTGGCCTCTCTGCAGCGACTTGTGTCTTTGAGAGGTCTCCTATACCCCTTTACTTAAGAAATGTGTAATATTAATGAGATGTAACCTAACTATTTTGGGAAAATAAATTAATCTGAGTCTGAGTCTTATTGTTCAGTTCTAAGGAAGCCTTTTGTTTACATTATTTAATGGTTATGTTTCAGACTCTTTATCCATTTGGTATGAGCGGCCCATGTATACTGGCGAATCCACCCATGGATCCTCCTCTTGGTTGCAAGGTGTAGGCTCGGAAAGGTCTTTTTTGCGAAAAATCTTGAATTTGATAAAACGGTCCAAACAAAAACAGAAAATGGTCGCAGTTGAATAATTTTTGGTACGACTATGCATGTCGACAAGAGAATTAATTCCACCTATTTGGTTTTGGCCAAAATAATTTGTTTGCAAAAATATGATCAAGTGTTGAGTTTCTTTTGCTGGTGACTGTTTAATGAGGCTATGGACGGGGGTTATGGGGGACAGGGAATTCAAAAATAATATGACTAAGGGAAAGGGAATTCAAAAATAAAATGGCCAAGGGACATGGAGGACACAATACTCTTTCCAGAGCTGAGGGACAGGGAATTCAAAATGCATTTAGAAAAATTGCAAAGGGTGGGGGAATTCAAAAGTAAAATGGCCAAGGGACAGGGGGACGCAAAACCCCATCCAGAGCCACCATAATGTCCATCATTTTCAATGATGTTGCACAGCTTTGAATATTATATTTTTAAAGATTATACCTACTTGCAAACTGGAGGTTCAGCGAGGAGTTCAAATATATACTAATAAAAAAACAAGTGTTTTATAAAACAGGACAGCCAGCCACAGGCCTGAGCACCATGGGTCTACTGGACAGGCAGTTTATTGAGGATGAATTTCAAGTGATTGTACAAAAAAAAAGTTTAAAAAAAGTACAAGTGCTGTTTGAAGTGTGGTATGAAATGGAACAAATACAACGGAATAAATATGATGAGATAAGTACAATGTAAATGATAATTTATGCAAGCTGAAGGCTGAATGAGATCTGCAGGAAGAGAGGTTCGGTTGGTGAGACATTCAGCATTCTTCAAGCTGCAAGACAAAGAGAATGCTGTCAATAAATTGTCTACGTGTAATTTGTGGATAGATATACTACTCTTTAATTATCGCCCATGCTATGCTATGCATAGGGCGATTATGCTTTAGTGCTGAAATCTACTGAAGGGGTGAAACAACCAATGCTGTGGCCTCAACCAGCCCACTCTGGAAGTTCTTATCATATGCATAACACATTGATACCATTGTAGATGTGCACAACGGTTGGTATTTTCAGTTTAATTCAATATTAGAAAATTTACTATTATCAGTTTTAGAGGCTATCAAGGTCCAGAAAGCCTGCATTGTGGTGGCCATTTTCCCTATCACAGGGTGAGTTTTAGTACACAGAATGGCCACTGCAAGCAGCAACTCATTCACATACATTACACAAGAGGGCAGCACCTGCAAGTCCTTTGCCAGTTCCTCCCTTTGCACCACATTCTATTTCTGGGAAACTCAGCAATTCCTGCATCTCAGTATAGTTCATGCATCTTTCCAACTATACAGGTAGCACGGGCTTATATTGTATCTATTTCATATTATTCTATTCTCTTCCCTCCAATCTACGGGCAACTTACTATATATTATATAAATCTGTTTTATATTTATGTAAATAAAATACTGGTTATAATATACACTCATGTAAACAAAAGATAGACGGATAGATAGATAGACAGATAGACAGATAGATAGATAGATAGATAGATAGATAGATAGATAGATAGATAGATAGCAGCCCATTCTCCACCCCAGAATGAAATACGTACTTTATGGACTTTTTGCACCTAACTATAAACACCGGTCTTCATTCTGAAGGAACAAGAAGGACGTCCTTCATTCTCATGTATAGATCACAGAACTGTTGAGAATGAACACCATTCTTTATTTCGACACAATTCTACAAAATGAAAGCTGGTCTTCATTCTCTCAAAATCAGGATGAAAATGAAGGATGGTCTTCATTGCAAAAGCAAATAAATACTGCATCCATTATTTCCCTATTGGAGAAAATGAAGGACAGTCTTCATATCCAGTCAAAATGTAATTACTCCAGTCCAATGCCGTGAATAAAAATCACTCTTCAGAAGAGTTAGTTCATTCTTGCATAAATGAAAGACATAATTATAATAACATGATTTTTTAAATAAAGGTTGCATAGAGTATATTTTTGAGTGATGTCAACATTGAATCTTGTATAGCCCTCATTTCCAAAGCTGTGGTAGGTTTGTTAGGATGGATAAAGGATTTTTTTTGGGAGGGGATAGCAGTATATTCGGCATTGGGGATGTATTACTTTTTGCCAAATACAAATACTGCAAAGACCAGTCAGGGTTGGGGCAGGTATTTCTTAGCATGTAATTACAAATTATTTTTAAAAACATTTATTAGTGCAGCATAAATGAACAGCACCTTGAGTTGTTCTAATCAATGTGTTATGCCCAATGTAAAGAAATAAACATTCACCACTCACATTTTCTCCCCCCCTGGATGTGCCACCCCCCCTTTTTAGCAGCATTGATACTCCATGTGGCCGGGGGGGGGGTTCACTTTAACCATAAATGTTGTTAGTTTTTATATTGTAGCTCTATAAATATAATGTTTTCAGTATGAAATTGAAAAAAATCAAGTCTTATAAAAATAACACAGTTCATTTAAGAATTTTTAAAATAAGTTAACTATTATCATGTTTCCATTGCCCCTATACTGATTATGTAACATTGGTCATGTCCATTGAATGCATCATTGCACAGGCCATTATCAGATTATCATAGGGGTAGTGTCTTATCTGAGTATATTTCTTGCACCCTTTCCATTGTAATACATGTATAATAGCATTTACTAGATAAGTATAGCTGACCTATTTACATATTTGTAAGTTACATTTAATATTGATAGGCTGTAATACCATTGCAGAATTTTAATGAGAAAAGTTCATTTTGCCATATTTCAATTTTATCAAAACTCAGACTTTCTTCAATCAGCAATAAATCATTCAGTTATATGCCTACTTCATTTTAAGGTGTTAATAATGTTGAACCTCTGACATTTATATGTATAATGTTTTTTTACATTTTCATGGAAATTATTAAACATATAAATCTATTCCCATTTTGGACTTGAGTACATTGGAATTGGGGATATATGTACATTTCTTCACTTAAAACCTGAAACAAACAATCTGTTTGTTTTAAGCTTAAACATTTTAGGTCTGCTTATTCAACAGAGTTGATTATTTCTTTTATAAATAACAACAAAGGCCCACCTCAAATATTGGCCCACCTCGAATAGAGCCCCCCCCCCCTTAAATAGAGTCCCTGCTGGAAGGTCTTCTAAAAATACATAAAGGGGGCTCGGGGGTTGCTTCTAATCTAGTAAATACAGTAGACATTATTTATTTTTATGAAGGAAAGGGGGGGGGGGGTTGGCTAAGGAAGGATGGATGAAGGGAGGAGGGAGGAGAGGAGAAGCTATACTAGAAAGGGGGGTAGGGGAGAAGGGACGAAGGGGGGAGGCAGGAGAGAAAAGGGGAGAAGAGAAGGGAGAAGCATAAGCGTAAAACCAGGGGGGGGCAGCTGCCCCCTAATATATGGCAGCCCTTTGAATTGAAATTGAATTTGGGCAAAGATATGAAAATTATGGGTAGAAACCCCCATTCGGACCCAATAATGAGCTCCCCCCCCATAGTTTACCTGTCCTATCACTATGGGGAGTGAGTGAGTGAGTTTGTGTTTTACGCCCCATCAGCACCAGTGTGGGCTATTTAGGGGCAACATCACTATGGGGAGAAGCAGGGGGAGAAAGGAGGAAGGGGAAGCTCTAGGCGAATTAATATTTGTTAAAAGGGAAAAAGGTTGTTATATTATGTAATTTCAATAACTACAACAACCCAGGTACTAAAATGTACAATTGGTAGAAATTACATCCCAGAATACAATGAAATGCTTTTTAAGTATACGAGGTTCGACCCAAGTTTACAGCTTCAATCAGTATGAAACTTTGAAAGCCTCAACATCTCATCATATTACACTGTTACATGCTCGCAGGTTTCAAATGAGGCAAAATGAGGGTCAAAGAGGCCAATTTAGCAGTTACGCCGCATATCTATATCGGAAAATGAATGGCATTCTTTATCTTGTACATGTTCCTTCAGAATATAGTACAACCTTCATTTCCAGGTGACAAAAGTCCATAACGTATGTATTTCATTATGGGTGGAGAATGTGTTGATAGATAGATAGATAGATAGATAGATAGATAGATAGATAGATAGATAGATAGATAGATAGATAGATAGATAGATAGATAGATAGATAGATGCATGGATAGACGGATTGGCAGACAGATAGGATAGATGGATGGGATATACAGTAGGATAGGATAGATGGATAGTATAAACGGATAGGATAAACAGACAGGATAGATAGATAGATAGATGGAGGAATGGATTGACAGATGGATTGATGGATATATGGGTTGACAGACGGACAGGATAGACGGATGAGATAAACAGATAGGATAAACAGATGGGATAAACAGGTAGGATAAACGGGATAAACGGATAGGATATACGGATGGGATAAACGAACGGGATAAACAGATAGGATAAACGGATAGGATAAATAGAAACTTAGATAGATAGATGAATGAATGGATTGACGGATGGATTGAATGATAGATAGACGGATGGATAGACAGATTGACAGACCGATAGGATAGATGGATAGGATAGATGGCTGGGATAAACAGATAGGATAGATGGATAGTATAAACGGATAGGATAAACAGACAGGATAGATAGATAGATAGATGGAGGAATGGATTGACGGATGGCTTAATGGATAGATGGGTTGACAGACGGATAGGATAGACGGATAGGATAAACGGATAGGATAAACAGATAGGATAAACAGATAGGATAAACAGGTAGGATAAACAGGTAGGATAAACGGGATAAACGGATAGGATCAACGGATTGGATAAACGGCTGGGATAAACAAATGGGATAAACGGATAGGATAAACGGATAGGATACACGGATAGGATAAACGGATAGGATAAACGGATAGGATAAATGGGATAAATGGGATAACGGATAGGATAAACGGATAGGATAAACAGATAGGATAAATGGATAGGATAACGGGTAGGGTAAATGGGTAGGATAAACGGATAGGATAAACGGATATGTTAAATGGATAGGATAAACGGATAGGATAACAGATAGGATAAACGGATAAGAAAAACAGATAAGATAAACGGATAAGATAAACGGATAGGATAAACAGATAGGATAAACAGATAGGATAAACAGGATAAATGGGATGAACCAATGCTTATGGGGTACTGGATAAACGGATAGGATAAACGGATAGAATAACGGATAGGATTAATGGATAGGATAAACGGGATAAACAGGATAACGGATAGGATAAACCGATAGGATAAATGGATGGGATAAATGGATAGGATAAACGGATGGGATAAACGGATAGGATAAACGGATAGGATGAATGGATAAGATAAACAGATAGGATAAACGGATAGGATATATTGGTAGGATAAACGGATAGGATAAACGGATAAATGGGATAAACGGGATAAGGATAGGATAAATGGATATGTTAAACGGATAGGGTCAACGGATAGGGTAATGGATAGGATAAATGGATAGGATAAACGGATAGGATAAACTGATAGGATAAACTGATAGGATAAACAGATAGGATAAACAAATAGGATAAATAGATAAGATAAACAGGATAAATGGGATGAACAAGTGCTTATGGGGTACTGGATAAACGGATAGGATAAACGGATAGGATAAACGGATAGGATAAACAGATAGGATAAATAGATAGGATAAATGGATAGGATAAATGGGATAAACAGGATAACGGGTAGGATACACGGATAGGATAAACGGATAGGATAAACAGATATGATAAACGAAGAGGATAAATGGATAGGATAAATGGATAGGATAAACGAACGGGATAAACTGGCTAACGGATAGGATAAACATAGGATAAAACATGCGGGGCATGGGCGATGCTGTGCCATTATATGTGCTTGTTCTGAAAGCATAAACAATTAAAATAGGTATAGGTTATTCACCACAGGAGAGGGGATATGTGATTTATCACCTGAGGGCTCTAGCCCGAGGTGTGATAAACAAAAATTGCTGATCCCATGGTGAATAACTGGCTTATACCATGAGACAAACACTCAAACGCTCAAACATGAGAGGATAGCTGGACAACAAAGAATATGGGAATTATTTCCCTGAAATACTGGCGTGTGATTGGCTGGCAGGTGTCGAATGGTATAAGTGATTTATCATCCCAGGGCTTTAAATAGCCAAGGTGTGATAAACACATGTACCCGATCCCATGGAGAATAGCCACCCTATATCATGAGACAAACATTCCAACAGTAAAACATGAGACAATAAGTGGACAACAAAAAATATAGGACTTATCGCGGTGAAGCACAGGCTTGTGATTGGCTGACAGAGCCAGAGGTGTCAAATGGTACAATTCATGATTATTGGCATGAGATCCAATGAAATCACTATATTTTAAGCTATTAACTTTGTCTTTAAACCTACTAAGCATTTCAATAGCAGACAGGTATGCCTAAAAATCTCTAACATAAGATAAATGTGGAACTTATTGAGGACTCATGTTCGTTCTTTCTCAAACAAATTTCATTAATCAACTCTCATAAGCCACCACCACGGGAATTCTCATCAATGATCCGTCCTTCTGTTTACATATGGAACAGGGATTGTAGATCCTGACAACCTCCAAGTAAATGCCAAAAATTTGTAATGATAGTTGACCGATAAAAAAGATGCACTAATGCATAATTTAGTTAACAACTTACCTCTACTGTGAGAAGTGTGGGTTTTTTCTGTGGAGATATCAAGCCAAGAAATCTGGACAAGTGGTGTGTGACTCAGCCAGGAGGAAGTGGTTGGCCAATGCCAAGGTAATCCTTTTATTTGACCCATGTACTGTCTAAATTATAAAGTGTCACCTCAAGAGGACTAGATCACTTCAACCTGAGGATTTAGTGAAGCTGTGAATAACATGCTCAACAGTTTGGTGATCAATGTGCATGACAACCAACCGTATTCTAAACATTCTAACTGACTGAGTGGAATAAACTGTGAGAAACTCATGGAAATAAAATAACCTTCTCAGAACAATATTGCTCTGTCCAAAAAAAATAATTAGAAAATATATTTGCCATACATTCACTTAACTTTAGGACAATCAGAAATATTTGTAGCCAAAAGTAGAATCAAATAGGAAAAAAAAGGTTATCAATGGTTTGATAATTGGAATGTGATATCAAAGAAGCTTTCATGAGCTGTGTCAACAGGAGGTGGTGCCACCTACACTAGGATAGTTGAATCATTACAAGTACTCAGTAATGAAATATAAATTATAATATAATATAAGGACAGGCTATACATTTTTATCAACTTTTCTTTGTCTCAATATCATAACATGAGAAGGCGTAAAAGAAGGACCTGGACATTCTCCTCTTAAAAATGATATGAAATATTAATAAAATACACAGTACATAAATATTACATGTTATCGAATTTGCAGATAAGATTGATGGAAAAGTGATTTCAGGCAAGTGGGTAAATAGTTCAACAAATATTGAATGTATTAATTGTGATTTTTTCCTTAAATTGCAGTTAGAAAGCATATATATATATTAATTTTAAAAGAAATATATTCTGTGGGCCTGACTCTCTGTCAGATCAGAATTATTGTGATAATTGGATAGCTTTTAATGGTTTGATAGTGGTTTGTGGCTGTTTCTGTTTTGCACAGCCAACAATCACAATTTATATAGGATCAGCAAATGCCTCATCAGTGATACCGACTGAATGCTTTGTCAAAGCAGTCAGTGGAGCATGACATCCACAGTAATGTGGACAAAGTTTTCATGATTTTTGACCCAGTCAGGACTCAATCATTTATGAAAGAATCAATTGGAAATGATAAGTAGCTAACCAGGATTCTTGCAACAAATCTTCAAATCCCCTAGGATTCAAATACACAAATGGACCAGATGATGCTGAAACTGGATTTTTTTGGCAGATATTGATATATCTAGTTTTCTGTGCCTGGGAATTTTCTGCAGGCCACTTCTGATCTTGCAAGTCTGTTCCAAACGGCTTACCTAGCAATGGATTAAAAATGTACTTGAAGTATTTATGACCCTTACAGACAGCAGGCAGGCCTGCAAGTCACACAACTAACCAAAGGTGAGGTAAACTTTATTCAGAACAAAAATTGACAGAATTTATTGAGGCTGAGTGTATTATTTTGACTCTTTCTTGGCCATGGTCAATGGAGCGTGGCGTTCTAACTTCATTCCCCTGGTATATAAGAGCAAGTCCTCAGCAGACTGACCTGATCATCAAAATGCTGGGAAGCCCTTGGCCACCAAAACTTGGAATTGGTCTAAGAGAGCTGCTCACAGAGAAATAACCAAGTACGATCTTAGAGAGCTGCAGACAGAGCATTAATTAACCAAGTAGAGTCTTAGAGAAATGCCAACAGAGTATTAATTAACCAAGTACAGTCTTAGAGAGCTGCCAACAGAGGCTAGCCAAGTACGGTCTTAGCTACTCACAGAGTACTGTGTATGGCCTTAGATAGCTGGCCTGAGTGTAGGCTACTAATCAAGTACAGTCTCAGAGAGCGGCCCACAGAACCAAGTACTACTTTATCTGAAACCACAATTATGCCTGACAATCATCTTTGTTTAGAACTTGTAGAGCTTTGTGAAGTAATTATTACCTGGCAATAATAATCAAGCACCCCTTTAATTTGGTGGAGTGATGCTCTTTCATCTGGATTCTCCAACACGAAGGGTTCAAGGGCATAATCCATGGTTTCCGAGTTGATCCGGAGTAATTCTTGCATGAACTGGAAGAAGGAAGCCAGTGAGTATACGTCGTTGTTCTGAAATATCAATAAGACAAAATATTTTATTATTGATCTCAAATTAGTCATATTCAGGCTTTGCTGCTTAGTAAGATGAATCTGTCTTCAAAATAGGCAAAAGATAATTGGCGTGGAATCTGCAATGCTAATAAAAGGGCTTCGCCCACGCGCATGTATACCAATAATACCCTATAAGACAATACCAGCGTATGAAAATCGAATTGGGGTATTGCAGAAGAAGAGCCATTTTGCAAATAACACACAGATATGGTGCAAATGCAATAGTTGACCTTGTACATCTCACTTATTTTGATAATGTTCCGCCATGCAAAATATTTTCTCTTTTATAGTATTTGCATAATTTGAAGAAATAAAAAACTAGTGGGAGCCTATGTCAAAGTCACATGACAAATTCCAATTACAATACAACCATGGCAGTGACCACAAACTGTTATACATTGTTTGTTACTATGTGTGCTTTTAGCAGTTAGACATGAAATAAAAATATATAAGAATCTGCAACTTATAGAACTAACAACACCCAACAATAACTGTGAATTTTGAGAAAATGTTTTTCATAGTCAATTGTCAAATTTGATAGAACCTGTGACAAATATATCAAAACACAAATCTCCAGGGAATTCTTGGACTTGTCATATGCTAGTATACGGATGGATTAAATCGATCTACAAGCCCTGATATACCATATCTATCAATGACTGGTACATCCGCTCATGGCTTCGCCACTGCCTCAGAGTCGGATAGTAAAAGTGTCCCAATTCCTATGCCTTTCTGAAAAGCGAATCTGACTCTGACTCCTCAGGTTTGGTCTCCGTAATTGCAAAGCCAACTCCGACTCCCGATTCGCTTACATTGCACACAATTATTAATGGGACCATGTAATGGTGATAACATAAGCAGACAGTTTCAGACTTTTAAAGGGAATAAAAACATTTCTAATTTCACAGAACTGCCATGCAAGTCACACTGAATTGCACTTCCTGAAAAACTAATTAATTTTTATTTTGCATAATTATTTTAATTTAACACCCATCCTCCTCATGCAAACTATTAAATGTGTAATTATATATGAGCATTTTTTTGCTTCCTGAGTTTTTGGATGATAAAGCTAAAAATACAAAACTATTTACATGCACACACTGTATAATAAAATCACAGACTTCAATGTATAAAATGATTTTCATACTGAATACGATAAAACAGAAGTTACTTGTATACCATATCTGCATTATATGAATTGATTTCTTATCAAAAGTACTTCAAACTTCAAAGCAGTAGAGTGAAACTACAAAATGTAAGAATATTAGGCCTATCTTAGATGTTCTCAAAGCAGGATAGTGAAACTACAAAAGTAAGAAAATGATGTGTTATCTTACATGACTCACCATTCATTCATTAGAACTGATAAAGATCACGGTGATTGGCAGAACTGGCTTATCAATTTTGTGACAATTTCATAGTCCACCAAGCTGCTGACAGTATCCAAGGTAGGTCATTTCTTTATTTTACAAAGTGTATTTTGCTAATATGTAAATGTGTCAAGATTGAGATTAAGCAGTTGATTAATTGTTGTAGTTAATTGCTTGATTTGTATCTGGATAATGTATATACTTATGAGCTCTTATGATATGTATTGGTTGAGGGAGTCACGGAAGTTTTAAGAACTGTCCGCATTTGGTGTATTTACTATTTATAAATACGGTTTCACAGCATGCCATACTTTTATAAGTGAGGTAATCATTTGTGTGCTAATAGATCTATATGATTGATATGGCATGTTTTTGCTCATCGTTGTCATCGTATCACTCATCGACAGTATTTCTTGGCATTCCAGTCACATTCTTACAAAACTAACGTCATGAACATGGAAATTGTAAATTCTATTCCATTATTGAATAGCAAGGAGGAAATACGAGTGCTTTTTTTTATTGTTTGAGGAAATTTGAGTTCTTTCTTTTTATTTTTCAGGAAATATGAGTGCATTCTTTTCATTGTTTGAGGAAATATGTATATAAACTTTCATTGACATCCTTATATCATAACAGATACATGTGTAATAAGTTTCATGAATGCTTTTTTTTTTTTTTACTTTTGAGGAAATATGAATTCTTTCTTTTTACTTTTGAGGAATACCAAGTGCTTTATTTTTGCTTTTGAGGAAATATGAGTGCTTTCTTTCCATTGTTTGAGGAAATAGGAGTGTTTTCTTTTAATTTGTTTGAGGAAATTTAAGTGCTTTTTAATTTTTTTTGAGGAGATATGAGTGCTTTCTTGTCATTGTTTGAGGAAATTCGAGTGCTTTCTTTTTATTTTTTATTTTTTCAGGAATTATGAGTGTTTTGTTTTCATTTTTTGAGGAAATACGAGTGCTATTATTTCAGGGAATATGAGTGTTTTCTTTTCATCGTTATTGTTTGAGCATGTTGGCGTTGCCACTTCAGATAGAGATAGATAGATATGATATTCAGTGTTGTCCTCCAAGCCCAGTTCCTCAACATGTTATGCATTTACCCCTTGCACTTTTAAAATTTGAAAGTTTGAGTCATCTTAAATGATTGAGTGAGATGGTTGCACAATTCCGTTGAGCTAACATAGCTTGCTGTCTAAGTTATTGTAATAATCTGTCTGTTGTCATAGTTTAAAACAATAAGCTATATGTTAGCTCAAAGGAAACTCAATCGATTAAGTTGACTCGATCAAAATTAAAATTGTACATTATCTATCGATCTATTGATCATCTATCTATATATCTACCTGTCTGTCACAAATTGCCGGTTTCTCAGCTTAGAATATGGGGCGGCTGTCACGCGGGGGGGGGGGCTGTGACTAGTTTGCCCTGAAATTTTAACATGGCGCGAATGTGACCAGGGCAGTGGATCTGCCCTGATATTGGTCAGGATTTGTCCTGATGAGCCGTTTGCTGCAGCCCCCCCCTGACCCCCTGCGAAATACGCCTATTTTTCTCAGTGAAATGGTCTTATATCTTTCTCTATAAATAGTAGAACTGCAAGCATTGGTGCCTGGGAACTGAATAGGCCTACTCAGCTTATGATTACCAATAATAATATAGTTCACCTGGTACATTAAGGATCATGACAGTATATTAGTATCTACATACTTAATCTGTCTGGCTACCTATTAATAAATCATGGCTTAACACATGTCATAATGGATTTTAATACTTCCCAATGCAATGCCTGGTTAGCCTATTTCAGTATTTTCCACTCCTATACATCAATAAGTCACACATGTGTACTGGTATTATTACTGTGCAAAAATACAAAAGTTTAATATGCAATATTAGCATGTAATGTGCCAAGCAATGCATCAGTTGTTATATGTTAGAGGTAGTTGTAACTACCATATACAGGGATATTACCAAGCTACACATAAACATTGAAAGGTAAGAGCAAGTTCACAAGATCTTATCCCTGTAGGCAATTTGACCTATTTTGATATCTGGGGACGTCAGTGTGATGCCAGAGGCATTATCCTGATGTCAGGTGCCATCTCGCGAGTTGAGATTGCCTACAGGGAATTGCATTGTATTTTGTTTTCGCCGCTTACTGCCTGTAACTGCTGTAGTAAGCAAGTGAAAAGGGTGATTCTTTGCCATTTGATCATTGCTGAACAATGCTGAAAATCCAAAACCAAACTGTAGGTGGAAGCATGAATTCTCATCCGATGAGATAAAAATAAATTTGGTCGTAATGGCCGACATTTGAGGTATGCGGAATACAAATGACTGCCAACTTTCTCTGCATACTTTGGTTTGGGTCAAAGTCTTTGATAAGTAAGTGAAGCACAGGACCAATGCAATTTCAATCGGGAGGGCCCGGGTGTTCACTTACTTATCCAAATTTTGATCCATATATTTAACTGTTTGCAGAGCAAAGAAAATTGGCAGCCATTTGTATTGCACCTGCCTCAAGGTCCTTGGTGGTGTAAGAACCCACAGCCTCTAAATTTTGTTAATGGTTCAACTGAATTCTAAAGGTTCAATACTGATGGGAAGACCCAATGATAAAACCCTGTGCTCCCAAATTGAGAGAAAAGGGTTCCATTGTGGGAGTTCAGTGCTGCTGGATTATCTGAGTGTTGTTTTTGTTTGCTGTTGGAACCTTTTTAAAAGTTGAATAATGAACCTTTTAGGGTTCCTTATCTATACCAGCTTATAAAATCCTTAAAGGATCCATATAAACAATTTTTGTTAACAGTGGATGATGAACCAATTGCTGTTGGGAGAAACGGTTCTACTGCAAATTTAGTCAAGAAACTGTATGACTTTAAAATAGGCTTGATGTACATTATGGATCCATGAATTTTTGTCTATTCTGCTATTATAACCATTTTTCCATATTTAATGTTGAATTCATATTGACTCTCACATAAAAAGGGATTTCATGATATGCTATGGGCCTACTATAAGTACTAAAAGGTAAATGTAGCATGACCAGACATACAAACAAGCTCCCATATGATTTCACTGTAGTAATACATATATACATTTTAAAATATTGTTCCAAAGTACATGTATATCAAATTCTATACTTTATAATATGTACCAACCAAACTTATCAGGATAGCAAATATATATACATCTACATACTTGGACTGGAACTTTTTCAAATGGCAGTTTTCAATCACGGGGCAGATGCACAGTCTGCTGACCTCATACCTTTAATTACATGCAATTTTTTTGTCAAATTCACAAATATTCGCGCAGCCATAGGCTGTTTCGCGAAGCGAAATTGAGCACTGGAGAGGACTCAAAAATCTGTGCAGTGATGGTCTCAACATCAACAGTCCACAGTTGGAAATTAGGTCAAGTGGGCCCAGCTTCTTATCAATGATTTAGTTTCGTATATAGAAATAATAACCTATTCATTTGGAAAAGTGTTTTAAAAATTCAATTTTCCCCGGTAATATTCCCTGTACCTGTAATTTTTATGGAATGAATTTTTAGCCTTGAAAAGCTAAATTGAATTATTAACAAGTAATTCATTTAAATTCAAAACAGACAACAAGAAAACATAGCAAAATTAAAGTTACATAATCATTTTAAACTGATGATTATGTAACAGTGAGCAATTAATCAACATGCAAATCATGTTATTGTTTTTTTATTACTATTATGGTATTATGTAATTAACGTCACCAATCTAACCTAGACTTAAATTTGGCAGCCTTCAGTATTTCTGCCTTTTACCATTTAGATTATTATTATTGATCAATGTATCAATATTAGGCCTATCTATATATTTGATATTTCTATCTATCTATCTATCTATCTATCTATCTATCTATCTATCTATCTATCTATTTATCTATCTATTTATCTATTTATTTATCTACTTATTTATCTACATTCAAGACATTGTATCTATTGCATGTTTTATCTCTCTATTATTCTACTATACAGCCAGACAGACAGCTAGACAGACAGACAGCTAGACAGCTAGACAGACAGACAGCTAGACAGCTAGACAGCTAGACAGACAGACAGACAGCTAGACAGACAGACAGACAGAATTATTTTATTAGACCAAATTAATTACATATTAGTACAAAACATTTTACAATTATTTCAAGTATGGTCAAGGAGACACGATACATTTATCTGTCTTTCTACATATATCTGTCTTCCTAATTTTTTGAAACAGTCTTTATACATTAAATATGAAATAAAAATAAAAGTTATAGTAACACTGTACGTGCTAAAATTTTGATGTGCTGCGAGAATTTCATGGCAGTGCTATTTACATTTTATTTTATATTGGAGAGCCAATAATGTTCCAAGGCAACAAGAAAATCTTTTTTGAAAAAAAAAGATATGCTGGCTGAAGTATTCTATCTATCTATCTATCTATCTATCTATCTATCTATCTATCTATCTATCTATCTATCTATCTATCTATCTAGCTAACTATCTATCTATCTATCTTAGTGTCTATCTATACTCTCTATCTCTTTATCCCAGCGGGACATGCGATAGATAGGCCTACTCTGGGGAAACCAACTATACTATTTCTATAAAATTATATAGTTTAGCTAGAGTTGGCAAGTTCATATGGGGGAGCACAGACCAATAGGGACTCCACTGCAGGGTGCCCACTCCTCCTATATTTCCTATAATTCCTATATTTTTTAAGGCCTCCTATAATTTCCTATATTTTGGAAAAATTCCTATAAATTCCTATATTTTTCAAGTTTTCAAGATATTTCGCGCGTATATGCACGTTTTTGTCTGTGATACAAAGTTTAAGCATCTTTTCCACCCAGATATATGAATTGTTAGACTCGTTTTTGTTCGCAACATTAAGTTTTCGGCTTATGGTGGAAGCGATCCCATGATTTGCCGATGGTTTCGCTGTTGAATATTTCCTACATTGTCTTATTAAAATAGGCGAAAGCCTCCTATATTTTCCTATATTTTACCGTAAAAAATTCCTATATTCCTATTATATTTTGTGCGATGTTCGGTGGGCACCCTGCCACTGTGCTATCCCTAAATTTATCCCATGTCCAGCTACATTTCTTCCCTGATACAGTATAATTTCCCTGGGAAATATTTTAGAAGCCGGGCAAATATGGGGGAGGATATGGACAAAATGCGGGAGGATACGGCATTTTGCGGGAGATACGGAATTAAGAGGGAAATACGATCTCATTAATATGCATTAATTAAATATAAACCAATCATAAGAACAGAAATGTATCACATGACGGCCGCCGTCGTTCCAGCCGCCGCAGTTTGACCAGAAAAAAAAATCAATAATGATTCAAAGCCAGTTGATGTGAAGCAATTATTGCAGTAATCTTTTTTAATATAGCAATCCACCTCGGTTGGACTGTTGATTTTTCAATTGGATTGATTTATGTGAACAATAGACAAGTCTGTTTGGTTTGAGTTGACACTTGAAGTACAATTAACTCAATCACTTATTGTTGACAGCAATTTTGATAAATATATCAGAGCTCTACTTGTTTTAAAGATATTAGGTTTAAACGCAATTTGATGATTGCTTGTGAATACTATATTTTTTTTTATCTCAAACTTTAAATTTAAGGTTAATGCCTTAAATGCGCAAAGGGAGCTAGATAAAACAATTAAATACATCAGGCAGCTGATTTCAAACTATTCAGTAGTGGTGTCAAATTACCTTATACCAGTTAAATTCATCAAGCTAAAATAACATGGGATAAATAGGTTATACCATGGCTGGGTCAGTATTTCCCTGATATTGTCACCCTCGACCAGTATTTTCCCTCGACCCTTCGGGTCTCGGGAAAATACTGAGTCTCTGGTGACAATATCAGGGAAATACTGACCCAGCCATGGGATAACCTATAACTATCTACCTTGAACTTAAACTTCTAATAAATATTATTGACTTACCGTTGGTTAGTCATTGACTGTCAGTTAGTCACTAACTGTCAGTTAGTGTCTAACTGTTGGTTGGCATGGTGGTTTGATCATACAGATTTTTCTAAAATTTTGCACAGGTACTCTATGGGACCCATACATTTCAAAAATGAAAAACAAAAAAATTTCACCTACTCGTTTGGTTGCCATGGTAACGGCATGTTTTGCCTGATGACTGCTTAAAAGTCATAAATTGAGTTTTTGGTTATGTACCACAGAATAAAGCATTACATGCATCTGTTACACAAAAACGTCAGAAATATCTTCCCAAGGATTTACACCAATACATTTGCCATAAATTTGAAGAAAAAGGTTAAAATACTTTTTTCAGTAAGAGACCAAAGGCCACCAACACACTAATTAATTGTAGATTTTGCATGCATCAATTTTGGCAGTAATCAAATTTTCGGAAAACGATCATACAGATTTTTTTTTAAATTTGCATATAAATAAAGACAATTTTTGACACAGTGGGCTGAAATTAACTGAGAAAATTTTTTGGATAAAGCTGAGAAGCTGAAACTTTAATCTAGCATAGAATAGATGTTACTGCATTCAATAAAAAAATAATTACGCTTCTAGCTGCATTAGATCTAATTTATATAGCAAATTACTGGCTGCCATGCTGTTAAAACAAAGAGAACAGAAAATGGTAACGTCACAACTGTTTCAGGGCCTGCAGCAGTTGTGACGCTTTGTTGCTAGGCAACCAGGCTGCTCAGAAGTATGTGCAGTGTACCACACGGTTGAGTCACCTTAAGGTGGCTCGCTACTCACGAGAAATGGTAGTTAGCGCACATTCACGCGCAGCCAGGCAGGCCCTATCTATCGTAACGTCACCACAGCAGCTCAGCCCTGCTGAGACATTTTCAGCATCTTTTTTAATTCTGAGAATTTCATGTGGCGGCCGCTTCGTTTGCCACTTGCGCCACTTCTCTTGGGGCTAGAGACTTCTGGTTTGAAGCATTAGATGCGCTATCAAGAGGACTAGCAAGTAACGGAATTTCAGCTTTCCACTCTATATAGAAAATTTTTACAGGCGATTTTCGTCAAGCAAGTCTAATTTCTCAAAAATGACTTGGTGATATAAATAAATTTCTATATCAATTTCAAGTGTGGTAGGAAGGCTTGTCTATATCATCATATTGTTCCCCACTATTTTTGGAAGTAAATGACAAAGAATTAAAAAATCCTATCCCGTCAATTTTTTTTAGCACTATAGTTTATAAAAAAAGTTAAAATTTTCAAAATGAAAACTTTTATTCCGAGCCCCTTGGAAAGTCCTTTAAATTAAATAGATCTCTCTGAAATTATCATTACCTTTTCCATAAAATTGTCTTCTTTAATTTCATGCTTCATTGCATAATATGGGATGCATGACCACTGAATGGCAAGGCTAACTACATAGTAAAAAAGTTAAGAAAAAAATAGAGCTTTTCAGGTTTTGTATGCACAGACTTTCATGTACATAACCTCAGATATTATGAAAAAAAGGCTGGTAGCGACCAAATTTGTTTACATATCCTTGCTAGGAACAATATTTCGGATCATTTTGTTCTATTTTGAAGAAATTCTATCTTGGAAAGTTCACGAGTATCGAGCCACCTTAAGTCACTAATTGTCAGTAAGTCACTAACCGTTAGCTAGTCACTTGTTTTTAGTCACAAACTGTCAGTTAGTCACAAACAGTTTGTCACAAACTGTTTGTTAACCACAAACTGCTAATCACGAACTGTTAGGAAGTCAATATCAGTAAGTCACTAACTGTTAGTTAGTCACTAACTGTTAGTTAGTCATGTTAGTCAGTCAGTCCCTAACTATAAGGAAGTAACTCTTAGTAAGTCACTAACTGTTAGTCCCTAACTGTTGGTCAACAAATTAACAATATATAATATATAATCTTTTATTGACATTCTCATATCATCACAGATACACATGTCATCAAAATATCAAAATAAAACAGAATAC
This sequence comes from Platynereis dumerilii, assembly GCA_026936325.1. Taxonomy (NCBI): domain Eukaryota; kingdom Metazoa; phylum Annelida; class Polychaeta; order Phyllodocida; family Nereididae; genus Platynereis; species Platynereis dumerilii. Next base: position 70,447 of record JAPTHN010000329.1, read on the forward strand.
AATGCAAACAAGAGGACTACATCACTACGTCTATTCTTAACACTAATTATTGCAATTTTATAGAGGTAACTTTACTTACGTTGGTGTACAAATAATTTCACACCTTCATACTATATATATATTCAGAATACCATGGATTTCTTAATATTAAATCTGCTAGGAGCTGTATTCTTATATCATCATATTTGTGATGTAGATAATAATGTTATTCCAGCCAAAGTTTTATATTCTATTCAAAACAACATTGAAATTAGTATAAAAAGCAACATCATCATCATTGACATCAGTTAAACAATATTAAGTATTTGTGATCAAAAGATATTTTATAATGCTGTAGTGGTCTTACTAAATGGTGGGGACCAAACCGGTTGACACTTTTCCCTATGGGTCCTCCAGCATAGCATGGCTGTAGAGCTGATAGAGAGGTTTTGCTACACGTTCACGTGTGACATATATGCATACGCTTAGGAAGTAGAGTAAAGGGAAAGTTGTGCACCTTATGAATTAAAAATGATATTCGCTTCTATAAAGCGGTAAAATTCATTCTACTTGCAGATGGCCTTCTGGAGGAGTCTCACTCCCATACTCTTCATTGTAAGTTTTGTTGGTGGTCAGAATCTCAGCACGAATACCAACTTCAACGTAAATACTCAAACGACTCAAAAACCAAACTCGTTGTACAACATCGCTCAGCAGGTGATAGACGCATCAAACAAGACTGCATACTTGAACAGAACGTTTGCGAAACTAGTCACAAAATGGAAGAATCTCATCGTCCATGGCAACGAGAGGGCGGTGCCCGTGGAAACGCCAGATGACGGAAGTAGTCGGACCTACGTCAAAGTGAAATTGAAGAATGATACCGATTGTCACCTTCATCCCTTAGTAACAAGCAAGAATGTAACGATCCATGAAAAGGTAATAACCTATATACACTGTTAATGTAAAAGGTTCTTTATGGTATACATAAAGAACCCACAGCCGAAAAAAGGTTCCAATTTTTTTAAGGTTCAATATTAGGGAAGGCCCTGTGATAGGATCCTATGCTCCCAATTTGAGAGAAAGCGGTTCCATTGTGGGAGTTCAGTGCAGCTGGATTATCTAAGTGTTGTTTTTGTTTGCTGTTGGAACCTTTTTAAAGTTGAGTAATGAACCTTTTAGGGTTCCTTATCTATATCAGTTTATAGAACCATTAAAGATTTCATACAAAACCTTTTTGTTAAGAATGTATCATAATAATATCTCACATTCACCTGTAACTTGTGTCAGCCTAATGTCTTATAATGAATTTCATTAGCCATACAAAATAGTTTTAAATGAATTTCACCAAACCATATATTTTTATATCTTTATTTTTTTAAATCTCAGATGCTTAAACAAGGGAAGAAAAGATGGATTGATGCAAGTATCAAAATTTAGTGAGTTGAGTAAAGCCAGCTAGAAAGAAAAGTCATTCTTTATTTATTGTAATGACTTACTGACTGAGCCATCGACAAAACTGAAAAGTACAGCTTTTCATTCACAAGACAATTATCTGTTTATTTGTCAACTGCTATTAAACACTGAAAAAAGAATAACTTTTCTTTTGAAACAGGTCATGGAATCATTGACTCTCGGAAGACATTTGATAACGTTCACCATCAATTTCCCGGAATATGACGTTAACCCTCTTCAAGTCAATATGGGTCACAACTACAAGCCCCATGTTTGGTTTCGCACCTACGATACCCATGCTTACACTCTACTTGCTTTGCCGTTTAACTACAAGATCATATCTATGTATACGCTATGGTTCGGCACGGCTGAAATGGGAGTCGAAGTGATTGATTTTCCAAAGGGATGTTTTCCGAAACTAAACGCCGAAGATAAGTTGTACGTGACGATGGATTTAGTGGCGAACGATTTTAAACAAGATCATTCACAACAGAAAGAAATGCACGGTCACGATCCTCATGTTTGTCATCAGATAATTAAAGTTTCCGGCGACGAAGGGCACTTCTCGTATAGATGCTGCAGAAGGAACGTAGAAGATGGGCAGTTGGAATGTTCACCGTACGAAGATTCAACATGGCTGAGTGGGTTGTTCTTTGTATTATTAGCTGTCGATATTGTGGCTTTCTTATTTGGCCCCCAGTTTATTGACCACACAATATTCAGCGAAGAGTTGCACGTCAAGCCTTATGAAGTCGACCTGGATCCTCCGATAGATGGATCAATGAGCTTAGATTACTCTGCCTCCAACACTGGATCCGGTACTCTGATCGAACTTGATACTCCGCCTTTGAAACCAATACCAGAACATCGACACGAGGCGAGCATATCTATCACGAAGTTACTCCTAAAAGTTGATCATCGGAACTTAATGAGCGCTAAGAAGGTCCCTGTTGGATTCTTCAAGTTTATTTACGACAACGTCTTCCAGTGTGGTATGAGAAGATCTGAACCATTTAGATCATGTTTCAAATCTCCTATATGCTGGTATAATGGAGACCCCCCTCATTACAAAAACAAGATTTTGGAAAAGATTGCGAGGATAATCTATAAGCCCGTCTGGAGGGATTTGATGAAATCTTTAGGCAATCTACTATTAATCGCTTGCCTGCCTATTCCTCTTTATATCCGGCTTGCTATTTATTATACGTACGAATCAGAAGAAATAGACTCTCGCAAACAAGCCATCGATAACTTGGGCATATCCATGAGAGCCAAGTATGATTTATTCTATCAACTCACTCCAGTTCATCCATTTTATCAAATTGTTTACGGAATCATCCTATTCTCTCTTGGTTCGCTACTCCTTCTTCGACAAATTAATCTTGTCTTCTTTGACGAAATCATTGTGGAGGCTTTCAAGGATCTGCGGGGCATCAAACGGTTTGAAACATTCCGGCTGTTCTTCACTCACTTGCTTTTACCGTTTGAAACATGTGGGATTTGTGGAATTCTATTTGCTCCTTTTTATTGGGCTGGCATGATCACTGCAAGTGTCATCATCATCATTGTGTATAGCGTTCCGACGATTTACTTGTGCTTTCGATTCATCATACCAGAAAGACCAGAGTTTGTGAAGCTCGTCCAATGTAAGAGATTCAAATTCTTTTGGTGTCCTAAATCAAAGATGATTGAGAAGCTAAGTCGCCCCCTGGACTGGGATGGCGTCTGTTCGAGTAACGATGATTCACACACAACCTTCGAGATGAACATCTCGGAAAGACGGTTATTTCTTCATCGCATAAGTCCTGAAGATACCATCCAAGCCAAAACGAATGTAGATGACTTTGTTGAAGTAGATGATGATGGTGAAACGGTGTACCAAGTCTTGATGTCGGATAAGAGGAGAAAAGAATCGAAAGAAAAAGTCCGAGATGTTGGGCGTTTTCTTTACCGTCTCACTGTGGGTGTCCTGTTAGTGATGTTTATGTTATGTTGTCTGTTGCTGTTTAGTGAAGTGGTTGGTTTCTTTGTTGAGGTGGCTGTGTTTAGTTTCATGGGTGCCATAGTGAACGCAAGCAGTGCTGGAAAGTTCATTACAGTGGCGTTGACTCTTGTTCTGTATTGTGTCTCCATCTTTCGAAACTTCCATGGCTCTTACGCCAAGTTGAACCGCCACATTTTCAGACTTCTCACAGACAAGCTAGATGACAGGATAAAAGAAGTCACAGAAAAGCCAGCAGACCAACAAAAAGACACTGCTTACAGGTTCTTGAACGATGAAGAAATAACGAAGTTAGGCGGAAAGAAAGTTACAAGTACATTCAAACGTCTCAAGGATCATTTACTGTGGAAATGTAAGGGGTTAGTACTATTCGTCGATGCCCATGACACCCCCAGAATCCCGAAGAAGTTTTTTCACCGTGCTTGTGAGATAACAGTATCAGGATGCCCTGGCAAGGTTGTCATCAATCTGCTAAAGACAATTAGGCAAGTTGTGTTCATGGTGTTGTTTCTAGGATTTGTTCTGTGGGTCGTGATATTGTTTCATAACGTTTACACTCTGACGACGACCCAACAATTGTTGTTCACCCTAAGTGGGTCTTTTCTACCATTTCTCATAAGATTCCTAATGCAGATGAAATCATCGCAAGATCTGAATTTCAACAATTACGCATTCCAAGGTTGCGTTAATGAGATATTGATCCGTAAGTATGAACAGGGGTGGCCCGTGTGTGGTTTCGAGTACAAACGCAAAACGGACGATACCATTGATTCTGATAACCCGAAACATAAAACAAAGACTGTGACATTCGCACCCATGGAAGTCATCCACACTTGTGATCGAGGGGTCCAAACTGATTCACCCCCAAGTGCAGCTCCCTCAATTTCAGCTTTACCCCAAACATCACCAGATGCCAAACCGACACAAATCAGTTGCCACATGCACGTCAGCCCCCCGGTCAAAAAACGGAGAACTCCGATATCAAGACATAAACGTGAGAAACAGAATTGTTACATAGATCTATCAATAGCCCAACAAGATAAAAAAGATGAACGTCAAGAGTTGGATTTTCATTTAGATGTCATCGGAGCAGAAGCGAACAAAAATGTATGAAGAATAAAAATGTGACCTGCTCCACCAAAATGGGTTCAAAGTCGGCCTGCTATCATATTCAGTTGTGAAATAACTTTGTTCTACTTGAATTTGACTTTAAAATGATGTGTCTTACGTCTTGATATCTCCATCCAATCCAAAGATTTGGCACCTCAAACATTGGTGATACAAAACATTGAACTCTAAGAAAATGGCTTTTGAAAATCCCGCCATTGCAATGAAATAACTAAGAAAATGAAGAAAGATGGCCATGCAATTTAGATAATTTAAAATCAGTTTTTGGTTAAGATGGTCTTAAATAATCAAAGCAAATGACTTTTGCTAAAACATGGAACCAACGGCAAAAAAATCATCAAAATATGACCTTTGGTCACATTTTGCTTTTTTCTGGAAAATGCAGATTGCCTACTTTGAACTCATTTTGGTGGAGCAGGTCACAAATGGTTACCATTGCATACCAATGCATTTACATGTAATGTTCGAACTTGTAAATTATGTTTACCAAATTATATCATATAAGAAAACTTAATAATGTTTTGAAGTATTTACTGCCTTTACTTAATTCCAATATTCTAACATCGGTCAAAATGTTCATTATACACTATACCTAGGCATTCCATAATATATCTCCAAAATATCATTTTTCAACAATTTTAGTATTTCTGCATGTTTTGTGTACAAATTCATGACAATGACATTAATCCTGAATATATTGTTGCTATATAAAAATTAAATTGACTTTTGGAAGTTTTGTAATATATGATGATACAAATCTCGAATCATCGACTTTCCATAATGTTGTAATGTTTGACGTCTCATAACAATCAAATAAATATATGTATAACTTTAATTCAGTAATATAAGTCACTTACACTGGACAATTAGTTGAAAGTCTCACCGTCCAACCTTCACAATTGTATGTATAACTTTGCTTATTGTTTATGTAAAGTTATAGTCTACTTTAACTTTATATAATTATAGCAGTCTTGAAACATGGCAGCAAGTAAGATAATCGGCATCGATAACAATTTTGGCAATCATTTTGGCAGCCATTTTGGTTATAATACGTTCAGGAGTTTTGAAAAGTTTAGATGAAATCAACACTATGGCACTATTGTGCAAACAATGAAATGCTAAAAAAGTTACTTTGGACATTACTGTCAAAATTTGCAAATCATCAAATCGCTTTCGTCTATGTTCGACTTCATATATTTATTGTTATTTCATGCAGCTTCATTCCAGATCTGACTTTAATATTTGTTTGTCCACCATGGTGCTTATGTTTTCATTAATGTGTGCGAGTCAGTTCGTATGTCCATCTGGCTGTTTGTCACTTGAAATGCTACTGCAGTAATACTACAAGATTGGCTATACGGTTTCTGGAGATACACTGTATGAACAGATTTTGGTGAAGAGGCATTTTGCGAAAGCAGTATTATCACCAAAATATTTATTTCACAAATGGATTTGCATGGATCGTTAATACTTATACTTGCTGAAACTTGATATGGCACATTATAGGGGCTAACAAGTATATGCACTCCAAAGAGTGCTCCTGCTTCGTATACCATTCAACACCTCCGTCAGCCAATCACACGCCTGTATTTCATTGCAATAACTCCCATATTCTTTGTTGTTCTCTTATTCTGCAGTGTTCATATGTTTGAGTGTTGGTCAAATGGTATAAGCCAGCTATTCACCATGGGATCAGAAATATGTGTCTATCACAGCTCGGGCCACAAGATATTGATTACTTACCTTTCTGTATAAATCAGATATTCCTCTCCCTGGTGAATAACTTAAACTTATCACTTATAGTGTAAAGATGTTCATGTTATCTTGTAGATGTTTTCTGTAATTCACCATTAAAATTCATTTCGTAGAGGTGTGTTTGTTTTCATAAGTATATGTGTACAAGTAAGTAAAAAATATATTTTTTGTATGCTGGACAATCATTAATAAAAATTACAATTGTTAAAGTTCGAGTTTATTAGTTTTTCTTCCTTTTTATAAGTCGAGGATAAAAATGAAACTTGTACTGCCCTAAATAAGAGCACAGGCCTCAATAGAACACGTTGGTTGAGGAATACGCCTGCAAATTTTAGAACAATTTCAAAAGGGCACTCTCTCGGAGCTCTCTAAAACCACATACAGGGTGGTCACAAAAAAACTTGACAGTTGATATGTCATTTTCCAGGCTGCCATGATTGAGTCAGTGCCTGAGTACTAATTGTGTATAAAAGCCAAGTATGTTAGATCTTTGGAAAATTGGTTAATGATTAAAACGGGTCATTACTTTTTTGATAGTAGAGAAAATGGAGGCCAGGAATGCTCCTGCGTTTTAACTACTCTATGTTGATCATGGCCAATTAGTAATTTTGAAGCAACTAAGCTTCACAAGACGAAATAAATACAACATAAAATAAAAATGAGCAGACAGTGGCACCATTCAGTGGCACCATTCAGCGTAAACCAGAAGGTGCTAGACCAAGTTCAGCCTGCACTATGGACATTATAAGATTTAAAAACAAAGCAGTCTGAAGGTTGATGATGAGGGTGTTAAAATCACAGGAAAAGTACACATATTTTATTTAAAAGAGCGTCTGAAGCCGTGGTTAGATAAGCCATACAGTGCTACAGATAATGTGATCTTCAAACAAGACGGGGCATCAGCCACACTCTCTTGGAAAGCCTAGAACTGAATCAAGGTTCGCTCTGTCAAGTTTCTCGGCAGGACAATATGATCCCTATTATCACAAGATCTTAATCAAAGTGATTCTTCTGGATGGGCAAATTTAGAGGCAGATCCCTGCAAGACACCACAGACCTTACACGCCCAATGAAGGCTTCCATTAAGTTTGTATGGGAAAAACGGACACAAAGTTATATTTTTTACACCTCTGCATCATTTAAGCCCACTGCAGAAAAGTCATCAGTCCAAAAGGAACTTAGAATGAAAAAAATTATCTCTAAAAAGGTTGTTCTTTACCTTACAAGTAGTTTTTGTATACCATGAGCACTATCCAAAAAATAATTCATAAGTGTAAAGTTTTTTTTACCACCCTGTACCAGTAAACGTCAAAAGGACTGATTCAAGCAAAAGTTGAGTGGATAAGAAGGGCATATACAATGTATTTCCATCGCATTTGATTGGCTTATAACAGCATAACTGGCCTTCCAATTGGCTGTGAAATTACCTATGTCATGCCAAAGCCAAAACATCTAACTACTTACGTACTACGTTTATATATACTGAGCTATGGGAGACTCTCTTTAGCAACAGAAGCTGCTCATTTCTGCACTTATCAATCTGAAGGCAAATCAGCCCTTTTGGCGTTGGCTGTAACTCACCTTAATTTGGTCCTACTGTGCAGGCTGCTTTTTTAAAAAGAACCATATAAACTCCTTTATTATCGATTCAAACTAATATTATTTCTTGGTATGAGTAGACACCAAAAGACTCAGACTAATCTTATTTCTTGATATCAGTAGACACCCAGCTACTCAGACCAATCTTATTTCTTGACATCAGTAGACACCTAGCGATTGGACTAATCTTATTTCTTGATATCAGTAGAACTCAGCGACTCAGACTCATCTTATTTCTTGATATCAGCAGACGCCCAGCTATTGGATTAATCTTATTTCTTGATATCAGTAGACACCCAGCTACTCAGACTAATCTTATTTCTTGACATCAGTAGACACCTAGCGATTGGACTAATCTTATTTCTTGATATCAGTAGACATCCGGCGATTGGACTAATCTTATTTCTTGATATCAGTAGACACCCAGCAACTCGGACTAAGCTCAGTCGGAGCTCTCTACCTGTCTTCAGGTGCAATGACAGGTGTATATTACCAACAAAATACAACATTTCTTGAGCGTAACAAAATTATCAGGCTTCCTAGTACACGTGCAGGCAGATATTGTGCTGGGCTTTCTGCTGGCGCTGCCAGAGATTGCAGTCACACCTATCTGGTACAGCTTCCTGGTTAGATCTGGCCTACTTTGCTGTTATTAATTACTACATTATTTTCATTGGATAAGCACAGATATTTTGGATAGTTATAAACACCTAGTACATGCAGTTTTACTCACGGGTGGATTCGCCTGTATATATATGGGCTATCATACCTAATAGAACAGAGTCTGAAACAAGTCCATTCAAAAAAGTAAACAAAAGAACTTCTGGGGACTCAAATGATGTTTTAACCATGTTTTGCACACTACCTGCAGTGTTTCATGATCCTTGCAGTCATCTTCACCATCTAGCACACTTGTTGGAGCTGACACATCAGTAGTTCCATAAAATCCATGAATTTGTACGGTATTGCATTATCTCTATAGTGATGGGCTCAGAACTCAGACTCACTGGGTTGGAACAGGGTCAAGGCCTTAGACTGGACATGTGAAATTACCAGAGAGGGCAGCGCCTGTCAGCTGCCTGACAAGAAAATCATAGGACTCATGCCATTGAGATTACCAATGAACTGGAGAGTACTAGGCAGTGCTGCCCTCTTTGGCAATTTCACATGTCCAGTCTAGGGCTTGACCCTGTTCCAACCCAGTGAGTCTGAGTTCTGAGGCCATCACTATAGAGACAATGCAATACCTGTACAAATTCATGGATTTTATGGAACTACTGATGTGTCAGCTCCAACAAGTGTGCTAGATGGTGAGAGATGACTGCAAGGATCATGAAACACTGCAGGTATTGTGGAAAAATTGGTTAAATCACTGTTAAATATAGTGGTCAATCCCCCAAGGCCTTTTGTTTACATTCCTAGTTTCACACTCTTCTAATTATGTACCATTACAGGCCAATTTCTATCAGTGACTTCACTCGTGGTTTTACTCCTCGTGGATGGTTGGGTCACTTGGGTGTGACAAACGTTCGAAAGCAACAGACTGGCAGTTTAAATATTGCATGATTTCTTTTTAAAAGCTGCTATTATATTATTGGTCAAAATCGATGCAATTATTGGATTTCTTATCTACTATTTTTTTACTTGATATATAGTAAATAATTTCATTTACTGACTGTTTAAATATTGCATGATCTATCTTTAAAGACTGCTATTATTATTGGTTATCATTGATGCAATTATTGGATTTTTAATCTACTATTTTTCACTTGATATAATAAATCATTTAATTTTTGGCTAAAGAATGCACTGATCTGCCAGATTTATCAGGTATGTCATGAAAACATTTAATCACAGTCTGGTATTGAATGGATTCCTGCAATTTATCAAACTGTCACTTTATCTGAGTGATGCTAGACTGTTGTAATTTTACCAAATGGAGCAAATATAAGCCTCAGTCACACTCAGACAGGTGATAACATTGGAAAATTCAGCTTTTGGAATTTTTCTAATTTACAAAAATCTTAATCTGAGATGTTTATATCAGCAACTCAAATGGTACCTTCTGAAACAATTAGCATACATAGGATCTTGAATAACCATGGAAACCTTATACAGTGGTCCCTGCGTTATGAGACCCCCTGTTGTAAGACCGCCTTGTCTTATGTGACCACGGTCCTCCCGCAGTAAGTAGTATTTTTAGTGCATTTTTCACCCCGACGAGAGACCGCACCCCCACGAGAGACCACTTCATGACCGCAGAAGGGGTGGTCTTATAATGCAGGGACCACTGTACCTAATTAATTAGACCACATGGGACATAATTAGGCAATGCATAATTATATGTCACCTGGATTTTTGTTGGATAGCGCTAAATCATCCTCCTGTTCATTCTCATTGTTATTTCCTCCTTTCCTAATTAGCTTGTCAGGTGCATGAATACAGGACGTAAAGCCCTGGCAATCATCCAACATTTGAAGCTTGATGATTGATATTCTAAGATATATATATATATATATATTATATGCTATTTATACATATACCAATTTCATGATATTGTGGTTTTCTCCGTCCAAATTAAATGTGAGTCTTCGGAAAATTCAAGGTGTTAGAAACTGTTGATAATGCAAATACTGCTGTTTATCACACCTATAAGACCTGTTGGAAATAAATATGACTATGCAGGTCTGCAGATATGATGAATAATCATCAACTTGAATTCTATAAACTAGATGCAATTTAATGGAAAAATGTCACAATGACATGATAGTTTATGTTTATGCAAAAAACTAGAATTACCCATTTGGTATTGAATACTGAAGGAGGGCAGGAGAGGACAGACACCTTGGATATTTGTGCACTGTTTCCTAGTTTTTTACCTGCCTGACAATGTTGACAACTAGTCTCTTCGAATGATAGGTCATTATCTTATGGAACATACAGGAAATTATAATCATATGCTAATTAATTTAATCAATTATCACAGATATCAATTGACAGTTGTAAGACACTAAAAATCTATTTTAATAATAGTGCAAAGTTCTGAGAAATCAGGGGAATCCCCTTCACTGGATATGTGTATAGGCCTATTTCATTCTAACCCACAAAAAACTGGAATTACTATAAAATAACCTCTTCTGGGCATGTTGACTCTTTCTATACCATTTTAAGGTAAGCACTAAGCAGGTACATACATTCTTCCTGTGCTATAACAACACAAAATGTGCTATGAGAGTTTAGCATTTTCTGTGGATTTCAAATGCACTACACAATTACAGTAGTACCTGCGTTGTGAGACCCCCTGTTGTAACACCAACTTGCTTTATGTGACCGCCTTCCTCCCGCACTAAACATTTAATTATTTCTAGTGCATTTTGCACCCCGACAAGAGACCACACCCCCACAAGAGACCACTTCATGACTGCAGAAGGGGCGGTCTTATAACACCGGAACCACTGTATGGTTTTCGTTGAGGTTTATAATTGGCATTTAGGGATAATATATACTTACACGGATATGTATTTATTTGCACCAACTAAGGCTGACATTCCCAGGGATTACAGGAAGAAAGATGAAGTATAGGACAATGCTTCGCTGTGATATTTTGCTGTATTAGGTGAGAGGTATTTGTATTTGGTCAGACAATAAGATTTTAAGAATTAATTTGACATAAAAACTATCAATTTCATTGTGTTAAACATGTCTTTGAAGACAGATTATGGCAGGCTATGCATTTCTGATGATGCTTGCACAGTATTATTTGCCCCTCCCATTAGAAATCAATCTCTTGAATTCACCATACTGCACTGTAAAACATAAGTTCAGAGGCATTGACCGTTATAGAGACAAAAAATTGTCATTATATGGTCGTTTTATGAATAAGACCTGGAAGCTAAAAGTTATGACCCTTACCGAGTTTTACTGACACTACATTCAGTTCTTGGTTGATACTTCCTGACAAATTCCTTTCTGACCTTGTCTTAAAAAAACAAATATAATTTCTTTCTTGACTGAATCTTCCTGACAAATTTGTTTCTGACGTCTTAATGACATGACTGTATTTCTTTTGTGGCTGAGCTGAAAATTTTTGTTAAAGACTAATTTCTTCCTTGACTGAATCTTGCAGACAATTTTTTTTCTAGGCTATTTCGTGCTGACAAATTTTTATTGAGACTTCATGACAATTACTTAGTCTTGATGACAATTTTTTTCCTACTCAGTATCTCTTTCTTACTGAGTCCTGCTGACCTTGCTTTTTGACTGAGTGTTGTTAACAAAATTCTGTTTTGGATGATGAAGACAAATTTCTTTCTCATTGAGTCTTGATGAAATGTTATAAGGACAGAGTGGGTTTTATTCAAAAAATTATCCTGATACTTTTCATTGCAGATTGCTTCCTTCACAAAATTGCAACCATGGGCTGCCTAATGGATAAAGATGATTGCGGCCAAGACGATAATAATTTTGATCCGATTGACATCCAAATCACCCCCGTGTCATTTCATCGAAGATCAACAAAAACTCCCAACCGTTTCAAGACTGACAACTTAAAAAGACGGTTGTCTAAGCACAACACGAACAAAAATGTTTTGAAGAACGCTCCAAAGAAATTAAACACGGATTTGTTGACGCCAAGTAAAATCGAATACGATTCGGACTCATTGTCGAATATCAGCGGCACAATAGATATTGAAGCAATTACGGACACCCATAAACACTGGAGGTTCCCAAAATGGGGTCACCAGGGTAAATGTTCCTTTTGCGGACACCCGAATCATGACGTTGTCCTAAAAAACAATAGCGTCAGCCAATCACAAACGAGTATTAACAATTCTGACAAGCTTGTCAAGAAACAGAACAATCAAAGAATGCCTTCTTTACCAAATAGAGGGGGCTTGTGTGCTATGGCTTTTACGAATCTCCTAGCTATGGTAAGTTCAGTTTTGATTGATTAATTTATTTCAGCTATAAAGTTTCGGAAGCCGCAAAAGCAGGTCTGCTTATCCAACTGGCACCGTACAGATAGTGGAGACATTGAAAAAAAGACAAAATATAGGCTGCGCAGCAGCAGACCTTCAACGAATAACACATTTAGAAGATTACAATAATATCATGTGTTTACGAAATTGCTTATAGGTATGCAACAGCGGTCGAGTAGTGGCCTTCAATTATCTCTATTTGCCTGCTGCCCTGCCATCTTCCCATCTGCTTGCCAGGATTTGTAAAATCAGGAAAAGGCCTTATTAGACTAATTTACGCGTATTATGGTATAGTTTCATGCATATACAAAGTATAGGTTATGAGGTGTCGGTTGAAAACCAAAAAATATAACTCTGTTGTAATTTTCTGGAGTTTTTCCAATGATTCATAAAGTGTTATATGCATCAAAAAGCACTGCTACATTGTATAGGTGTCTTGTTTAGAAAATTGCATTACTGTATATGCAATTGTGGGCAAGTTTTGGCTCTGATACAAAAAAAAAATTATTTTAAATATTTTTTCTCTATATTACACTATAGAATAGCCATCTGTCAGACCATGAAAAGGCACAAATAGACCATATAAGCAACAAGTGTACCAAACTTCATCCATATATATGGAACAGTGACCGGATGTTGGGCCAGAAACAAAAAATACATTTTTATTATTTTTTTCAATATTTCAAAAAGTTTGTAATATTTTCCATCAGATCTTTCAAAAGGCACAACTGGACCATATTGACCATATGTGTACCAAACTTTATCCATGTACATGCAATATTGACCGAGTCTTAGCCCAAATAACAAAAAAACATGTTTTTATATTTTTTCAGAAAGTATAGAATATCTGTCAATGAGACCATCAAAAGGCACAACTAGACCATATAGGCCACATGTGTACCAAATTTCATCCATGCACATGCAATAATGACTGAGCCTTGGCCCGGAAACGAAAAAAAATAATGTTAATATTTTGTTAATTATTTCAAAAAGTATTTAAGATCTATTCATCAGACCATAAAAAGGCACAACTAGACCATACAGGCTAGATGTGTACCAAATTTCATCCACGTACATTCAATACAGGCTGAGTGCTGGGCCGGAAACGATCTATCCGCCCGCCGCCCGACCGCCCGCCCGCCCGGAGGACGGACAGCATTTTTACCCAAGTGATTACAATACCTTCTTCGAACTTCGTTCGCTGAAGGTAACAACGAACAAAACAATTACAGACAAAAATATGTTGAAAGAATATTACAGATAATATAGACTTTGAAATTAATGTAATAACGATTATCTTTTACAGGGAACATTTTTAATGCCTGCATTCATAATTTACTATTTTCACTTTTGATACTCTTATAGGCCTACATACAAACACATTTTATATTATATAAACCATTTCATCATAAATTGTGACCTGCTCCACCAAAATGGGTTCAAAGTCGGCCTGCTATCATATTAAGTTGTGAAAATGACTTTGTTCTACTGGAATTTGGCTTTAAAATGATGTTTGATTTGTCTTGATATCTCCATCCAATCCGAAGATATGGCACTTCAAACTTTGTTGATACGAAACATCGAACTTCGAGAAAATGGCGTTTGAATTTCCCGCCATTGCAATGAAAGAACTAAGAAAATCAAGAAGGATGCCCAATTTAGCTAATTTAAAATCAGTTTTTGGTTAAGATGGTCTTAAATAATCAAAGCAAATTACTTTTGCTAAAACGTGGTACCAACAGCTAAAAATCATCAAAATGTTACCTTTTGACACGTTGTGCTTATTTCTGGAAAATACCGATTGCCTACTTTGAACTCATTTTGGTGGAGCAGGTCACAATTTAGCCTACTCCAGTGTGCTTGAGAAAAATGGGATTTGAATCCAGTTCTTGTTAGCCTGACCAGTTTTGTGAAAATGATACATGTAGGCCTGCTCGGATGACCCTACCTTGTTAGCTACTTCCATGTTAAGTAATAGGCCTAATCAACATGATGTGTTGTCTAATTATTTCAGTAATTAGCCGTATCTGACCTTCCATACATATTCTGCATGTTCTATATTACAAGCAGTCTCTTCTAAATTAGTAATTGTGGATTGGAACGAGGACAAATCGTGCATTCAACAAAATCTGTATTAATTTTCCATGAAATGTGGGAGGGCAGTTCAAAGAAATAACAATATCAGAACAAAATATATGACATCACAAGAGATTAATTTAATTGTGACGTCATTGTCATAGTCCATTGTTCAAGAAATGCTTCCAATGGAAGCCTTCCATAGTTTTAATTGCAAAAGAAAGGCCAAGTTTAGAATTAGGCCTACAAATTTGAGAGATGGAAGAGAGTCAGGGAGAAAGTTCCGTGAGTCAAGAGCTTCTTTTTGTTGAGTTTGCCAATAATAATGTATTTTGTTTGAAGTACTGGAGACTTAGTTTCTTATGCGTAGAAATGAAACCATCCTAAAGTGTGGCTTTAGTTATTAGTCCAGTTTAGAAGATGTCCATGTTGCGGCTCTCTGTTTTATAAATTTTTCTTCCTTGCGATTGTATTTTGTTGCATGTGTCACTTGCTATGTCAGTCATTTCAAGTTTGAACTACCAGCCAAGGCCAACCATGTGGGTTCAATTAATTAATTAAAGGATTTCAAAGACATAATTAAAGATATGACAATATGTTATTATGTCATAAATCAGTGCAATGGACCTGCTTCTTGTGATGGCAGCTAATATAATATAATAACAGGTGTTAATGATTAGTGCATAGGCCTATTATGACATATAGGCCTACACCTGTAGTTGTCAATTAGGGACCATTCAGAATTTATGATTGGGGGGGGGGTGGGAGTTTTGGCCGAGGGGGTACTAACTTTTCACACATGTTTCAAGGGGGGGGTATTAATTTTTAACAACACTTCCAAGGGGGGGGGGTAAGAAATTTTAACAAAGAAAAAATATTACAAAATACGCATAAACTCATTTTATTTGGTTTTTTTTACGCGCAAAAGTCCGGGAAATTACGCGAATCTATATTGTTTTTGTATGTCGAGGGGGGGGGTACTAAAAATACGCGTGAAACCTAAGGGTGGGGTACTAAAATCCGCATGAAACTCAAGGTGGGGGTATAAATTTTTGACGGGAAGTTTCAGCAAAACTCCCACCCCCAGTCATAAATTCTGAACGGTCCCTTAATAGCTTTCTCTCTGGGTCCACTTGGCGGCTTGGCCACTCCATTTGCAGATAGTATTTCCTGTTGTCTTTGGCACTGATAATACAATGGCATTGAATAGGCCTAGACCAATGTAGCCCACTTCTTTGCTTTGCTATCTAAGAAAAGTTCATTATATATTATATAAATGCAATTGTATATTCCTGGTGAAATAAACGAATCAAATTAAACAGGAATGTCTACAGTTCTGCCCGAACGTTTATATACCCCAATTCCGAATGATCAATTTTTCTATTTCAAGGGCAGTTTAAACAACAATAGGCAAATCATACGTAAAATACAATACTCTGCATGTGGCTGAACACTTCTGAACCATTGAAAATTCAATATCAATGACATTCTATGATATTATCAGTTTTAAAATTAGATTTTATGACATTTTCAATTTACATACCCTCCTGTAATATCACATATTTTTCCGCTTGGGATCAAGAACAGCATACAGAATTTCACTACATTATTTCAAAAGTCCTCAGACTACACCTGCAGTGATTTTAATCCATTCTACATCAGAGAATTTCTGTAACTCCACCTTTAATGTTGTTAGGGCACGGTCGGTCTCGGGAAAACCCAAATTTATCGATAATATTCCTTTGTTGGACCGACCGACCTAACACACATTTTTCGTCTACAGTTTGTCGCGTCAAGCAGAGGACAGACCTTTGGCCAGATATCTCAGCAACCTGAAGTTCTAAAGCAGAAATACACCTACCTATGTGTAGCTTAGCTCTGTTGTAATGTGTATGTAACAATATGCTATTTCTTGGTGCCGTTTTGTCAGCTTTTCCAACAAGCACATATAATGGCACAGCATCGCCCATGCCCCGCATGTTTTATCCTATGTTTATCCTATCCGTTAACCGTTCGTTTATCCTATCCATTTATCCTCTCCGTTTATCATATCTGTTTATCCTATCCGTGTATCCTACCCGTTATCCTGTTTATCTCGTTTATCCTATCCGTTTATCCTATCTATTTATCCTATCTGTTTATCCTATCCGTTTATCCTGTACCCCATAAGCACTGGTTCATCCCATTTATCCTGTTTATCTTATCTATTTATCCTATTTGTTTAGTCTATCTGTTTATCCTATCCATTCATCCTATCCATTTATCCTATCCCTTTATCCCATCCATTTATCCTATCCATTGATCCTATCGGTTTATCCTACCCGTTATCCTGTTTATCCCGTTTATCCTATCCATTAATCCTATCCGTTATTCTATCCGTTTATCCTATCCGTTTATCCAGTACCCCATAAGCATTGGTTCATCCCATTTATCCTGTTTATCCTATCCGTTTATCCTATCTGTTTATCCTATCCATTTATCCTATCTGTTATCCTATCCGTTTATCTTATCCGTTTAACATATCTGTTTATCCTATCCGTTTATCCTACCTGTTTATCCTACCCGTTATCCTATCCATTTATCCTATCCATTTATCCTATCCGTTATCCCATTTATCCCGTTTATCCTATCCGTGTATCCTATCCATTTATCCTATCTGTTTATCCCATTTGTTTATCCCATTTGTTTATCCCAGCCGTTTATCCCATCCGTTTATCCTATCCTGTTTATCCTATCTGTTTATCCTATCATTTATCCTATCCGTCTATCCTATCCGTCTGTCAACCCATCTATCCATTAAGCCATCCGTCAATCCATTCCTCCATCTATCTATCTATCTATCCTGTCTGTTTATCCTAACCGTTTATACTATCCATCTATCCTATCTGTTTATCCCAGCCATCTATCCTATCCATCTATCCTATCTGTCTGTCAATCTTTCTATCCATCCGTCTATCTATCATTCAATCCATCCGTCAATCCATTCATTCATCTATCTATCTACGTTTCTATTTATCCTATCCGTTTATCCTATCCGTTTATTCCATTCGTTTATCCTATCCGTTTATCCTATCCGTTTATCCCATCCGTATATCCTATCCGTTTATCCCATTTATCCTACCTGTTAATCCCATCTGTTTATCCTATCCGTTTATCCTATCTGTTTATCCCATCTGTGTATCCTGTCCGTCTGTCAACCCATATATCCATCAATCCATCTGTCAATCCATTCCTCCATCTATCTATCTACTATCTATCTATCTATCCTGTCTGTTTATCCGATCCGTTTATACTATCCATCTATCCTATCCTACTGTATATCCATCCATCTATCCTATCCATCTATCCTATCTGTCTGCCAATCCGTCTATCCATGCATCTATCTATCTATCTATCTATCTATCTATCTATCTAAATGTCTCTCTTTTGTTTACATGAGTGTATATTATAACGAGTATTTTATTTACATAAATATAAAACAGATTTATATAATATATAGTAAGTTGCCCGTAGATTGGAGGGAAGAGAATAGAATAATATGAAATAGATACAATATAAGCCCGTGCTACCTGTATAATTAGTTGGAAAGATGCATGAACTATACTGAGATGCAGGAATTGCTGAGTTTCCCAGAAATAGAATGTGGTGCAAAGGGAAGAAGTGGCAAAGGCAGTGATCTCTATCCATGGATTGGCTGAATACCAAAGCGAGGCGAGATGACGTGGTGCCGCCATGTTACTGGGAAGCGCTGGCACAGCAATGTAAACAAGCATGGACCAGCCTGACTGGAAACACCAAATAATGCACATTGGTGGATCATACACGCAAGAACTGCCTTTTATACAGGATTCTGACCACCAAGGAAGGTGGAAACACTGTTTACAAGTAAGTAAATAACAGTTTATCGCCGTTTTTGGCTAAAATTGCCGCCGCCCGTTGTACTGTGAATGTCATTTATTATGAATTAAATGCAAATTTAGCTATGTCTGAGGCCAGTATTATGGCATTGCTGGGTTGTTAGTGCATAATTGGCATTTGTGGGCAATTGGGGCCTTGAATGATGTCAATTGGTTTTGGTTCCTGATTGGTATTGAAGTGTCACATCATGTGAACTGCAGCATGTTCAGAGGTGTCATAGTCAAGTGCAATTTAAAGGCTTTAGTTAGCCCTATTATGCAATGTCCATGCCTAAGACTCACTGAGACAACGAGTATAGGCCTATAAATTTCATAATAGTTAGGCATATATTGTAAGTTTGTTTATCTACATCATCCTTGTCATTCTGAAGTGGAAGATGACCTGACAGGTCTGTCATTGTCAGGAGCGGATTTTTTTTTGGGATGGGGGGGGGGGGCATCTTGTGTTGCCCTCTCCCCTTTAATAGCCTTAGATGTTTTTATATTTTTAGCACATTATATTTACTTATGTCAATCCCAGCCAGGCAGAATTTCTGTAGGGGCCAAAAGATATTGCCCTAACTTCCCCCAAAAACAAAGTTCTCAAAATATTTTGCCTGAAACCCCAAAAATGGAAAATGGTTTTCCAAGACCTCCTATGCCTATGTCCTTCCTCTCAGTTGTACTAGTAGTCTGGGGCATCTCTTCCATGTTAATTTTGGGTCACCTGGGCCTATGTTGGACGACTGTTTCAATCGTCCTTCGCCTCATTGCCGTGTCCCCCCGTCCTAATTAGCCTGCCAAGTGCAAAAATACATGACGTAAAGCCCCAATCATCCATTCATGTTAATTTTGGCCTCAGGGGGCCATGCATGACCCAAAGGCCCCCCTAAATATGCTACTTACCCCTCACTTGCATACAATTTTCAGCGGTTGAATCACAAGCCTGACTATGCGCTCGATTCATGCTGGATATCTGCTTGTTTATATGCCCAAGATAAAATTAAATAGCTATTTAAAGATATTTTTTTCTTTCCAGAGTCCGTAATGAGAAGAGAGTTCGAGAGACTGCCAAAGCACCATGTCGAATTGATAAATTCTGAAGGTAGGCATATATGTTAATTTCTGCACTCCTCGGACTTCGTAGTTGTCAACTCTCACCACTTTAAATTGAAACTGACACCCCTGCCGACCAGATGATCTTTTGGGGGGGGGGGGGAGCTATGGGCTTTTGGTGAAAAAAAAGAGGTTTGTTCCCACTTGACACTGAAAAATAACAACAAACTTTAGCTCAGCATATAAAAAAAAAAGAGGTTTGTTTACACCTGTACTGTAGCTGGGGTACGTAACGTTAAAATTGCAATAAAGTTTGTCTCTCGTTCGCTTGAAAAGAAAAAGTGTTCGTCAACCTTTTGCATGCAAAAAAAATTGTCCCGGGGGGTAAAATCCATAGCCATCCCAACTGTCGTCTGGTCAGCCCCTTAATCCTTGTAGCAGCAATGGGGGCCTCGGAAACTTTTTGCTTTAATATCATGTAAATCGCATTCATATGTCGTGTAATCCTAGTGTAACTCTTCTAAAACAACACCCAAAAAAGTTGTGATTTTATTGATATTGAACATGGTCACGGGCGATTTTCTCATCTCTTGCAATTTATAGGGCACAAAATGGTTTGTAATGAAATCAGAAGACAATCCCAGTACTTTACAGAACAGTTTGGTCTTAAAAAACGTGAAAAATACTAAATCCAACAATGAATCAAATTTGCACAAAATTGCCAAGATTTAATAGAACACTATTTCATATTCTCAGTGTTAAGATTTCATTTTTCCCAATTTCTTCCTTATGAACACTCACGCCGTCATTATGCTGACGATTTTGGAGTGTGGGACGTATATATGAGAGATGGTAACAGGGGTGCCGGAAGGAAACGAGGTTGGCAGGGGCGGTAGGTCGAGAAAGGGAAAATCCAATTCGCGTGACAAAATTTAATTTAGCGGCAATGATAATTTTGAATATATACTATAGATTTTTCCCAAAATTCACTATAAATTAATGCCATATTATGTTTTTATGTGAGATCAAAAGGGCAACCTTGCACCCCCTGCCCCTCCTGACCAAGGGCAACAGGGGCAATTACCCCCCCCCCTGCCTGCCCCCCTGTTCCGGCACCCCTAGATGGTAAGGCTGTGAGTCTGGTACATACCCTATTAATTCAGGGATGTCCAGGGTCTTTTAGTTGCCCCAGTATAGAACACTGCCACTATCCTCCATTTTGACTTGATTTGATATACTAATACCAATTTTGATGGAAAATTTTAAACCATTGTATATTTGAGAATTGAGACAGGCAGGGGGCCATTGTATGCAAAATTTCTGACAATTTGTGGATTGACAGCATTCAACATTTCTCAAAATTCTTCTTTCAGCTTTTATGAGCACATGCTACAAAGGTGGGGATACCCTGGATGGTTTAAAGGATAACAGCTGAGCTGACATGAAGCCATTGATATATATATTCCGCGCTGTAGGGCATCGTTTCAACTTCTAACGTGCACTGTCTTTATTGATGCCTCAAGTTGACCCCAGCATCTACGCCAAGAGACCAAAAAGATCCAAGAAAACCACCAGTGAAGCTGAGAAAATCTAAAAATACACTTAGAGACTGATCAGAATTTGTGACTGGTGGGGGTGGATAGTTTTATTTAAAGTTGCCAAAAAAATTGACATCCTCCTTATATTTCATGCAGAGTTTTAGTATCCCCTTAAGATCAAAGCAGTTTGTTGGTAGCTCCTTTTTTTTAATTTCTTTCAGTGAGATTTAAGACCAATTTAAGTCGATCCTGCCCCAAGAACACACGCGTAAAAAATATTACGCAAAACACTCACATCAGGGCCTTAGCCTGTAGGGGGCAAAAAAGGTGCATTACATTGCTAAAATTGTGAAAATTTCAAAATGTTTTGGGTTTTCCGGGACGTGCTTGCCTCAGGAGCAGTCTCTGGCTCCCCAGGATTCAGCCAAGCCTAAGGCCCTGCATAAGTCAATAATTCTGAATGGTCCCTTGTTTATTGTGAAGGGGGATTGTTGGTCTAGTGGCAGCCAGGTTGCCAATTGCTGGGTCCAGGGTTCGAATCCAGCTCTTGCCTCGGTCATCCGGGCCTTTGGACGGCTGTTTCAATCATCGTTCATCTCATTGCTGTGTCCTCCTCCTGCCCTAATTAGTCTACCAAGTGCATAAATACATGATGTAAAGCCTCCATTGCATATTTTTAAAGATTGTTATAATTATGTATATTAAACCTTTATTTCAATTATTTGTTTTGGATTGTTCTGTACAATACATGCCCAGTTTTGGATAGTAAGCATTCATCAGTTCTTAAACACCCATGTTGTATTTTATATTTTCGCATTTATAAGCATGAATACATGTCTGCCTGTTGTGTTTTATTTTAATAATACAAATTAATATGAAATATCCAATGGCTTTAAAGGAAAATTTCATGGTTTAATATAACAGCAATTACTAATTAGGAGTTCCCTGAAGTTCAAGTGATATGGACAGCAGAACTTTTGTGTTTTAGGCCTCTTGTATTTAAGCAATTTACACTGAAGCTTGATGGTTACAAGCAATAATTATGACTGGTGTTGAATTTGTGAGGAATGATTGCAGGATGCCTCAAGGCATAGGTGTACCGGAGGAGGGGGGGAGCAGGGGGGGCGGTCGCCCCCCAAAAGTTTGGGAAACAGTGAGATTCGGGCAAAAAGGCTAAAATATTCGGGCAGATGATTAAATAAAAGCTATTGAAAATTAATGATTTCCAGGCAATTTCATTTGAAATGGTATTAAATTTAAATCTTTGAATTCGGGCAAATGTCGCTTGCCCCCCCCCCCCCCAAAATCGTACGCCTATGCCTCAAGGATGTGTTCCAGGCAACCAAATTTGGCTGTGTGGCTTGTGTTGGTCTGTAGTGGGATAGTTGATTTCTCGCCATTCCTGGTGACCTTGACCCATTCATGATGTTCTAATATTTTTATGTCTACCAAGTTGACATAATTTGACTATTTTGTTGGAAGGGAAGTGTTGAATCTAGGGAAACAGACTATTTCCCAAGGTCAATAGACTGCGGTAGCGGGGAGAATTCAGGATGAATGCATCTGCTTGTGGGTCCTGTTGGATAACTGGCCATAATATGTGCGAACCATGCTAATTGCCAAAAGCATGTTCACTTATTGAAAAAGGTGCCAGTTCAGAGTCCGTAGTCCATGTCTTCATCAGATTCAAATTGGGTGTAGGTCTAGCATATTTGATGACTTTTTTCAGGGACGGAGGGAGGGGGGGATGGGGGGCTGCAGCCCCACCAGACCAAAATTTATATATTTTTACATGTGAAATTTATCAGCGCGCAGTCGCGTTATGTCGCGTGCTATGCGCTCCGCGAAGCGATAGCGCGATCGACCTCCCTCCGGAATTTTCTGGATCCCCCTGACTTTTTAAAATGAAAAATGCATGATTGAATTTTGATTTCTTAAGAAAAAAATCTGAATTGATAGACCGTTAAAAATGTATGACTGGAGGGTGGAAGACCCGGAAGTTTTCATGAAAGGGTGTCTTCAATTTTTTGGGTACTTGAACCCAGTCATTAAAGTGGTCCTTGAGTTGGGCTGTTAGCATTTATTTACTCCCATCACCAATTCACCATGCATGGAAAGATTATGACTTTGACCCCTTTGGCGTGGCCAAATCTAAGGAGGGGGGCAGCAGCACTAGGCTACTTCCCCCCTCCCCCTCAGGTTACAGCCCTGTCCACTGATCGGGTATAAGTTGGCCTGGGTGAAAAAGTTGATAATTATGCAAACTTGTAGTACAGTGGTAGGGTAACTATAAAATGATTGTCCTCTGAGCACCTCTGTCCTGTAGAGGGAGCTACACTGAAACATTAATAAATGAGTTAGATTCCCCCCCCAAAAAAAAAAATTAGTCACTTTTAGTTACTTCCTCTCTGGTTATTAGTACATTGGACCAGTTATTTACTGGACATAGGCCTGAAAGTCTACCCCAGGTCCAAGTGGTGTTCTAAGGGACCAATTTTATTTTATTTATTTTTTATTCATCCCCAAATTTAGAGATAACATAGGAAATAACTCATAAAAATACAATCATGGTAATAAAATCAAGATAACAAAACACAAGATCAACAGAATAAAATAAATATGAATTAAAGCCTGGTTATTGTTGTTGACTAATTGTAATTAGGAAAACAGCACTTGAGCATACTTTGTGTAGCTATAGGTGTTGATTGCACTTTAATAATTCAGTGGAGTGTCAAGTCCATTTGGGCAATCCTGGATTGCCATTTCAAGATTGCTTGAGGTTTTAATCATGATTATTAGCTTTCTAGTGTCGGCAGCTGTCACTGACTGACAGCAATAGGCATATATATGCGTTTGACAGTGTCAAAAAACGGCCAGCGGCGGCTGAAATTAGCGGCGGCTCTGGTCTGATTAAGTAGTTTTTGATGTAGCTAAGAGTGGGATACCTCTGTAATTTTTTTTATTGACCTAGGGTAGATTTGGAGGAAGCTACCAGCCTAAAAAGTCACGAAAGCAGGCAGAATCAAGCCATTTGCCTTTGTTGACGTTGCATGATTCCCAATAACATGGCGGCACCAGGCCATCTCGTGACGTTACGTAGCAGCCAATGGGATCAGCCCAATCCATGGATAGAGATCACTGGGCAAAGGACTTGCAGGTGCTGCCCTCTTGTGTAATGTATCTGAATGAATGCTTGCAGTGGCCATTCTGTGTACTAAAACTCACCCTGTGGAAGGGAAAATGGCCACCACAATGCAGGCTTTCTGGACCTTGATAGCCTCTAAAACTGATAATAGTACATTTTCTAATATTGAATTAAACTGAAAATATGAACCGTTGTGCACATCTACAATGGTATCAATGTGTTATGCATATGATTAGAACTTCCAGAGTGGGCTGGTTGAGGCCACAGCATTGGTTGTTTCACCCCTTCAGTAGATTTCAGCACTAAAGCATAATCGCCCTATGCATAGCATAGCATGGGCGATAATTAGATGATGGCAGTCCAATTTTGCACAATGTTGATATTCATGACGCAACCAATCTAACGCGCAAAGGGCTGTTACATCGCTTTAGTGCACTTCAGCGCCACCACAAACTTAGGTCTAGTCAAGTTGGTACCAGCAGAACAACCCAGTTCATTGTGTTGTTGCTTTTATGGATAGTACAAACAATGCTAAATTTCAGTTCCAATGACAGACAGGAAAGACTGAAATTGACAAAAATAAAAAAAATTCAGATTACATTTTTTTTTGTTCTACGGACCATAGAAAAAGTGCCCCGAGAAAATCCAAGAAGCTTAAAGCAATTACGTCAGATAAATATTTTTCCCTGATTTAAAAAAGCACCTTCTATCTCAACAAAAAGGTTTTATATGGCCTTTAAGGGTTCTATAAGCTGTTATGGATAAGGAACCCTAAAAGGTTAATTTAAAAAGCAACTTTTAAAAAGGTTCCAACAAAGACAACACTTAGATAATCCAGCTGCACTGAACTCCCACAATGGAACCCCTTTCTCTCAAGTTGGGAGCATGGGGTGTCATAGGGCCTTCCCACCAAGTATTGAACCTTTTCAATGCAGTTGAACCCTTATAAATTTGGAACCATTTTTTGGCTGTGGATTCTTTATATATACCCTCAAGAAACTTTTGCATTAAGAGTGTTGTATCTCTTTCATTCAAGAATGCCCTGGACTTAACAGCGCCTGCCAGTGATGCCCTTCTGAAAAACCGGAAAAACGCTTGGGTACAACTCGCGGGCCATCCAGGTAAAATATAACCAATATTTTTTTCATTTGTTTTCATTCATCATACAGACTTCTCTCTGGGGCATGACCACATTTTGATATTGAACCAATACCACGTGTAGGGGGGCTAATAACTATGAATTCAGTTTTCAACAGAAAAATTTGTGTTAAAAATGTTTAATAGTATTTTCATTTGCTTCAAAATATTCTGAATATTTGTTTTGTTGTGATGTATATGCAGACTAGACGTTCACAGTAAGACACAAATGTTTTTAATTTTCACATTAATTCATGATAGGGAATCACCAAGTTCAAGTTCAAGTTCAAATTTATTGACCATCAAATATTAATTCAATACACTTATTCTTCATTTAGTGAATAGCAGATGGCAGGCAGATAATTAAAAAACAATACATGTGCCTTTACCAATACTATAATACAATCGGCTCAATAAAAATTTTTCATTTGAAATCAACACAAACACTGATTTCTTTTCTCTTTCTTCATAATCATGAATCCAGGGTCATTTGCACCTGCGGGGCCACACACAATTTGGAATGTGTGCCTTTGCCACTGCTATAACACAATCAGCTAAATTAAAATGCTTTACTTTGAAATCAACACAAACACTGATTTCTTTTCTCTTTTTTCATAATCGTAAATTCAGGGTCATTTGCAACAGTGGGGCCACACACAATTTGGAATGTGTGCCTTTGCCACTGCTATAATAAAATCAACTCAATTAAAAATTTTCACTTTGAAATCAACACAAACACTGATTTCTTTTCTCTTTTTTCATAATCATAAATTCAGGGTCATTTGCACCTGCGGGACCACACACGATTTGGAAGAAGAGAATGACGAACGAGAACAATGAGACGTTTGCGTACCAATCTATGATGTCGGATGTCGTTGCACCTATTGTACCCAAATTCTACCGGGAGGTTGAATATAATGGAGATTGTATCCTTGTTACGTGCAGTAATCATGTTAGAGTTTACGAAATATGTCGAAAATAGAGAGTGGCATTTTCAATAGAGCACAAACATTAAAATATTTGTTATAAAAATTGTCCTCACTTAAACTCTTTCAAGTTGAATTCAACGTTATAAATTTCTATAATGAGACCTATTCTTGCTCATACTGGTGGGAAAGAAAACAAGTGATTATCTGTGACATGCGTCAGAGTTGGTAATTCGGAAGAACTGAGGAGTTTGAGTCGCTTTTCGGAATACCAAAGAAGTCAGAAGTCGGAGTAAGGTTACTTGCTTCCTCCGAAGTCCTGCAGTTACTTAAAACTTTAGATGTCCAAATTGTAAACAAATTTTTATTATCCTAATTTTCAACGTTGAACATTTTAAATTTCTACAACGAGGCCTATTATGATGTGGAAGAAAGCAACTGATTATCTGTGACGCACATCCTTATTCCGTAGAGCTCTTTATTTTTTGGTCCTTGACCTTCCCAAATAACTAATAGGCCTAAGGGCAAAATCCTTTCAGCATGATATTTTCAACGCGGTAAGTGGATCACTCTAACATCTCAGAACAAAGACCTAATCCCGATTTAGACAGAATCTTCTCTTTGCTCACGGTGTTCCCTGATGAAGGCGATTAGTATGAAAATGATATTGATCTATAGATTATTAGGGGGAGACCATTTAATATCTGGGGGGCGCTGGGAGTTTGTTTTTAAATAATAATTTCTTGCTCAGTTTTGGTGAAACAAATAAATTATTTATGGACAGTCTTGAAATAAATAATTTCTGCTCGGGATATTTATTAACTAGATGTTGCTTGATTTTGGAACGAATATTCGGGGACTTTACATGCTTGAAATGACAATTTACTGCTGCGGTTACCGTGAAATAAATAATTTTCCACCGAGGAAAATTCCAAGCGCCCTTGGATATTATATGGTCGCCCCCTTGTACTAATTGTGTGACTTGCTTGTGTATTGTGAGGACCATGTGATTTTTCAAAGTAGATTCTGAGGTCCAATCAGAAACTTTATCATATATTTAACCAACTAAAGGTGATACTTGATGCAGACAGTTGATGAAAATGCTCCAATAAAGATTGAATTCACTAAACCATAGCTGACTCTCCGGGACAGTGGTTGAGAAGGCAACGGCCTCACAGTCCCTTGAAAATGACAACTGCATGCTGCTGCCACCTGGGACAAAGTTCGTTTTGTATGCTTCTCAAACTTGGCAAGGAATTAGTTCAAACTTCATTGGACATTTACAAAGTTTCTGTTTAACATCTAGGTCTACCCAAGTCAGAACAGACAATCATGTTCACAGAGAAAGAAGATAAGGCCATCAACATATTCCGGAATTACCCCGCTGGTTTCTTCCAGACAAAAGTTCTCTCAGCTCCTCAAACTCCCCTTTGAATTTTGAATCAATTTGATGTCAGGAGGAATCAAGTTGATGTCCCAGATGTTAAACATAATGTGACGTCAGATACCCACTTCCCTGTCATGCAGCATGCCTCGGTGGTCCAGTGTCGGCCCAGTGTCAGTCCGATGTCATCAGCATTGGACCAGCTTCGGGCCGACGTTGGACCGCCGAGGCATGCTGATAGGGTTGGTCTGTTTCCGTTGGCGGATCGCAGGAGCTCGCAAAATTCAATGTGCCTAAATACGTGTTTCATAATGAATATAATTATGGAATAATGAGTATAATGAGTTTTCCTTAACAGGCCACAGTTTTTATTGAAATGGAAGATTTACTACAGCATTTTAATGAACCGAATGTTATGGACATCAAAATGGGAACAAGGTAATATGATCCTTTTGAAGTGCAAACGACTTTCATTTCACTGTATTACGAAATAACCCCGAAAATGCGGCGAAATGCCCCTGCCTCCTTCGCCTCTTTGCCGTGTCATCCTGCTGTCCTATAGATAGCCAACTAGTGTCTATCTATCTATCAATCTAGTGTATAAATACAGGACTTAAAGCCCCAATCATCCATCCATCCGCCCTCTTTGCCTAGCCTCTTGCCTCCTTTGATGATTGATAATATTATAATAATTCATTTTGCAACGCTGGACTTCCACAAACTTTTTGGCATTTCATTTTGATATTTTCTGTCTCGTTCCAGTGTGAGAATCACATGTAAGGCATTAGGGCTTCCATCATATATTTTACAGTGTACATTAGCCCAAACAGAGTGCCCGCTCCGTGCCCTTTGGGTGGCTAGCGCTTCACAGCGTAGCCAGTGTCTTGGAGTTACAGTGTACATGTACCTTTAACATTAAAATGTCTAAAATTTAAAAGATTGCGCAAGTTGGTACAAGTGATCCCCATAAAGACCGCTAGCCCCTTAATTAGAGCTCTGCACCCCCCTCTGGAAATTGCCTACATGACAGCTACACTGTAAAATCTGAAATTTTGAGTCAGCTTAAATGATTGAGTCAGATGGTCGCACAATAATTATTTGAGCTATCATAGCTAGTTGTTTTTAAAAATTTCGATAATATGTCTGTTGTCATAACTTAAAACAACAAGCTGTGTCAGCTCAAAGGAATAGTGCAACCATCTCACTCAATCATTTAAGCTGCCTCAAAATACAATTTTTTCAGTGCAATCTGAATGATTATTTATGAAAATATATTCCCATACATTTTTTATGTCATCCTGCCCTTGCCTCCCTTTGCATGACAGGCATTTGTCGCACATGTGCAAACTCCTTTTCACCAGGTAGAACTGTCATCATGATCCTGCTTCTGGTATCAGGTGTATGATCTATTTCGTGTGCCGTAGTAAATGTTGTTTAATCTCCGGAAAAAGTATTTTTAGTTTCTTTACAGAAACATCTGAAACTTCTGCTATGGCACGTAAACGTAACGTAATGCACAGGTATAAATGGATCAGACATTCAAGATGGAAGGATGGGTGGGTTATAGGGTTTGATGTCCTGGTTTTGCGCTATGGTTAGGCTTAATAGGAAAAGGCAAGTAAACACTCTTGGCACAGAACGAAACATATGTCTAGTATTGTCTACCCATGGTCGCTCGGACTGGGTATTGACACCAGCTGACCAAATGATCCTTGGGGAGGTGGGGGGTATGCATTTTTTTGGGAAAAAACCTTGCTGGACACTCGACACTGAGAATGTTTTTGTACAGCAAATGGAAATAAATTGAGCTTTGGCTAGGGTACTATAAAGTGAAAAATTGTGATAAAAATGTCTGTCGCTTTGAATGCGAAAATAAATTGTTTTCACCTCATGTTCGGAAAAACTTCTGTCTGGTGGGCAAAATCCAAAGCCCTCTCTCAAATAAACTCTGGTTCGCCTCCTACAATATACATTTTTAATTTTGAGTCCACTTAAATGATTGAGTGAGACAGTTGCACAATTCCTTTGTGCTGACATGGCTCAAATAGTGCAACCATGTCACTCAATCATTTGAACTGTCTCAAAATTTGAAATTTTACAGTGTACGGCTATAGGCTGGGAGCCCAATATGCTATAATTAAGCCCGGCCCATGCAAGGTCTGTTCAAACCGAAAGCCGATTGTCTGGAAACCAAATCCTGGTTTTAGATGGTATCCTAAAATTTGGTCTGGAATTTTGTTTTATGCATGGTCTTTTAACTGAGATTCAGCAAATTAAGAATCTATCAGTACAACCTTTTAAAGCATTGTGGCAAGATGTCTAAATATGAACTCAGCGCACTGTTTAGACCTGTAGCCTATCTATTTCTTGCTGTTATTTTGGGGTTACATACAGTAATCTTCTTCAGAAGTTTTAACTGTTAATCAGAAGAATGTAATTATTCCCAAAGGGTAAGTGAGTTGTTTTGAGAAGTGGCTTACAGATATTCTGGTAAATCTATCAGTACCAGTAGATTTAGGTTAAGAGGATTCTGAATTTGGTTACAGGTTTGGTGGCATGAAGAGTTTATATTTTTGCTGCGGGAGGAATAATATTTATCAAGCCATCATTTTTAACTCTCGGCTATTTAGAGCAGAAGAGTTATTGTGATGCAGCCATTTTTGTCCTTGATCTTTTCATCAACAATTTCTCTTTTATTCACATTTCTAGCTTTCTCATAAATGTTTCAGAACATTTTTAGAATCCGAAGTGAGGAACCCGATATTACGGAAAGATTTATATGAGAAGATGTGTAAGCTGGATCCAACCGAACCCACTGCTGATGAACATGCTCAGAAAGCCATTACCAAACTGAGGTACATGCAGGTAAGGCCACTTTCGCTTTTATCCGAATATATCATCTTCATGAATATGAATGCAGAGTGCTGCTTGAAAGCAAGTTAAACGGGTGATGTTTTGCCATTACACTCTAAAAAATGTCGGGACAAAATTGGTTTTTTAGATTCAAAATGGTTTTTTGAAAAACCAAATTTCAATGCAAAAAACCAACATGGATTTTTTTAAAAATCCATGTTGGTTTTGCATTGAAATTTGGTTTTTCAAAAAACCATTTTGAATCCAAAAAACCAATTTTGTCTGAAATTTTTTAGAGTGTAGGGGTCAGTGGCATAGTGGTTAGCATGCTGGACTGCTGCGCCGGAGTGCCGGGTTCAAGTCCCCACCGCTGCTGGGTTCCCAACTGACAATTCAGCGCTGGGTCATTACTGTTGCCAGCAGTACTAGCCTAGTCTGGATGTTTGGGAGGTAAATGACACATGCCGTGGGCTCAACTGGAAATAAGTCGTGCCATCCACTCCAGGTGGGGACTTTCGTTGGCTACCCACGGTTAAATTTATATATAATAAGAAGACCTTTACCTTCACCTTTACCATTAGGAAAAAGCTGAACATGCTTAATTAACCAAACTGCTTGTGGGCAATACATGTCTGAGGCGTGTCACACAATGGCTGCCACTTTTCTTTGCAGCCCAGAG
The DNA here is from genome assembly GCA_026936325.1 of Platynereis dumerilii. Classification (NCBI taxonomy): domain Eukaryota; kingdom Metazoa; phylum Annelida; class Polychaeta; order Phyllodocida; family Nereididae; genus Platynereis; species Platynereis dumerilii. The sequence goes on from JAPTHN010000329.1 coordinate 102,034, forward strand.
TTAAATTTGAGTCAGATTCAGAGTCCTCGATGATGTAATTTCAACGGAAAGGCGGCTTCACTTACTTCTTAAAGACTTTTGATCCTATTGTAGAACAAACAAGATTTTTTTTAGGCATTTTGGTGGCGCTAATGAGCCACATTATATTTATAGTCGCGCAGCGAAACGGCCATAGGCTGTTTCGCAAAGCGAATTCAGCACAAGAGAGGTTTCAAAAATCTGTGCAGTGATGGTCTCAACATCAAGGGTCGACAGCTGGAAATTAGGTCAAGTGGGACCAGCTTCTTATTAATGATTTATTTTCGAATTTAACAAAACATGACATATTCATATTAAAAAGTGTCTTAGAAATTCAATTTTCTCCATTAATATTCCCTTTATCTATTATTTTTATGGAATAGTTGATTATAAGCTTTGTCGAGCTAAATTGAATTATTAACATGTGATTCATTTCATTTCAAAACTGACAACAAGAAAACATAACAAAATTAAGGTTACATAATCTTTGTCAACTGATGATTATGTAACTGTGAGCAATTAATCTACATGCAGATCATGTCGTTGTTTTTGTTATCACTATTATGTAATATCAACAATCTAGCATAGACTTAAATTTGGCAGCTTCCAGTGTTGTCTTCTTTTTAGTGAGTTTTTACTATTTAGCTGATTAACTATTAATTCTATTTATTCTTAATCCTATTTATTTGCTATCCTATCTATCTATCTATCTATCTATCTATCTATATATATATTGTATTTTTGATCTATTTTATCTTTCTAATAGTTTCTTGTCTAAATTTCTCTCTATTTTTCTATATATATATATATATCCATCTTTCAATTTTTTTGAAACAGTAACATAACTGCCTTTTGAATATGAAATAAATTTAATGAAATTTATGGTAAAACCATAGTCCTAAAAAAACTTTTTAAGAGCTGCGCGAATTTCGTGGCTGTGCCATTTACATATTATTTAGATTCGCGCAGCGAAACGGCCGCAGGCTGTTTCGCAAAGCGAATTGAGCACAAGAGAGGTTTCAAAAATCTGTGCAGTGATGGTCTCAACATCAAGGGTCGACAGCTGGAAATTAGGTCAAGTAGGTCCAGCTTCTTATCAATGATTTAGTTTCGAATTTAAGATAACATGACATATTCACCTTCAAAAGTGTCTGAAAAATTCAATTTTCTCCAGTAGTATTCCCTGTACCTATAATTTTTATGGAAGAGTTAATTATTAGCCTTGACATGCTAAATTTTATTATTTACATGTGATTCAGTTAATTTCAAAAAAGACAACAAGAAAACATTAACAAAATTAAAGTTGCATAATCCTTATAAACTGATTATTATGCAACAGTGCGCAATTAATCTACATGCCAATCAATGGCAATCATGTTATTGTTTTCTTGTTAGTAAGTTGTTACTATTATGTAATATCAACAATGTAACATAGACTTTTAAATTTGGTAGCTTTCAGTGTTGTCTGCCTTTTTATTATTTAGCGGATTATCTATCAATCCTATCTATCTGTCTATCTGTCTGTCTATTTATCTATCTATCTATCTATCCATCTATCTATCTATCTGTCATATTTTTGATTTATTTTATCTTTCTAAAGTCTACATTTCTCTGTCTTTCTATATATATCTGTCTTTTTTTAAACTGTTACATAACTGCCTTTCATACATTGAATATGAAATTAATATGATAGTTATGGTAACACTACCAAAACTTTTTTAAGTGCTGCGCGAATTTCATGGCTGTGCCATTTACATATTAGGTCTAATGTTGTCTTATATTATTAAGTTAAACAGCTTCTCCAGCAGTTGGTCTCCGTGGCACGGTGGTAATGTGTTGTGTCTCTATAGTAGAGTCTTACAGCTTTGAGCCTGAGTTAAAAGTTGACTGTTCACGCCTCACAAGGAACTTCTTTTTCAATTGGCTCTCTGTGTAGTAATTTACTTAGTCAACTGACTAATTAAGTTGGTCACTTGACTAGCATGACTCAGAATTTAAGGCACCATCAAATGACTAACCTAATTAGTCATATTGACTAGGGTAGTTAGTCAAAAATATTTTCAGTGTATCTCACTATCTGTCTATCAATCTATCAAGTTATCTAGTTATCTAGAGATGGTTTTATATCTTCCCAGCTATCTGTCAAGCTTTCTATCTAGCTATCTATATGCCTAATCTATCCAGCTCTAGGGCAATTCTGTAAAGTCTGATTCACAGATCAGACACATACTGAGTCGTACTCACAGGGCATGTCCGACAACATGACATTTTGCTTTATAGATCAGCTCCTGTTGTACTTGGAGCTTTGGTTAATGGCTTGTTTGACACTATTATTACCTGGCCTCGTGGCTGTTTAATAATGAAATAACTGAGGTCTAATGGTAGGGCTACACAAGCTGCTAAAGTGTCTGATCCATAAATTGGACTTTACAGAATTGTTCTCTATCTGTTTTGCCACCTCCATACAATTAATATACCTCTGCCGAGTATAATGACACTTCAGTAAACATAGATAATCATATTGAATTTGTAATGTAATCGCAAATGAAGATTTCATGACATTTTAAACAGACTCATCAGCTTATAATTCTGTTGATGAATGAAGTTTTCTAAAAAAGTTGTATCAATTTCAAGATTCAAAGAAATTGTAATGAAATAATAAAACTCTGTGGGTGAGGCAACTTCCCTTTTAATCTTATTATTTGCCAAACACATCATAATTATATTGCCATGGCAACCATTAGCAACATCAGTGGAAATTATAAAGAGCTTTGGTTCAATGTTACTTATTATCGTTTTCATAGCTACATGTTTTTTGAAAACTTCGTTTTGCAGTTAAACCGTGACATCATCAGGGTATTTGTGAATGTGATTGGTCTAATCTTCAATCTGTGACATATCAGTTCAGAGTTTGACATCACGGTTTATGACAAAGGAAATTAAAACTGCCAGGCAATGTTATCGTTTGTGTACAACCACAACAAACAACTTATCTAAGCTGATTGTTACACCTTGCCAGAAGAGTGGCTGTTTCAACGTTTCCCAAACAAAGCCTGTTTTGTTGTTTTTCACAAGACACATGTCATCACAATTTCAAATCACTTTGTAATAACTTTTTTTTTATTTCCTTAGTCATTGTACACTGCAGGTCAAAAGTTTGGAAACAGAACTTTGTTTCCCATTGGATCAGTGTTACAGAAATTCGCTTGTGGGTGCATGGATTCTCATCTGATCCGAAGAAAATGTCATAAGAAGAGTGATTGTACGGCAGTGTATCTGAATGGTATTCAGTTTCCTTTGTTGCTTTCAAAAATACTGATGGACCCAAACAAGTGGCCTGGCATATCAATGAAATGGCAATGGCCAATGCTTACTGACTTTGACACATCTCCATCTTTGAGAGCAACCTTTGAAATTTAACGCTACCGGTATTTTTACAAATTTACCTTTAATCATCCACTTAAAATTTATTTAGGTCTATTTTGAATTGATCAAGTAAGAATCCGAACAACCAGATACTATTTGTGCAACACTAAGTTCCAGTTCAAGGCAGTGGTGAGCAGCTTATCATTTCCAAAGTTTTGGCCAGCAGTGTAACTCTCCTAGATGAGAATAATATAAGTGGTTTGTTTGATTCAGTTACATTCTATTCAAGCATCTATCAACCACTGCAGGTATTAAGGCTGAACCAGCTAAACAAACATAATCTATGTGTCAATGCATTTAGTCAGTTTCTTGAAATGTATGCTTGTAATATACAAAGTTACGCAACTAATTCTGTGACATCACAGTTTTGAGATGAAGCGAAGTACAAACTGGAAAAACACATATCTATGAAAACGATAAAAAAAAAAAAACATACATTGAAAACTCACCAAAACAAAAAGTAACCTCAATATTAACAACGCTTCAATTTTTAAGACCAGTGCCTTTCAATGACTGCAATGGTACACTGTAATTTGATTCAGGTGATTCATGATCCCTATTTACCGAATGAAGAACATCTCATTTCTTCTCAAATGCACAAACATCAGAAAAATCACCCAGTATGATTGTCAATGCAGCCGGGTGGTACAGTGGAATATATATAGTTCCCACCTGCTCCGCTGAAGTTTTCTGCCTGCATGGGTACGGACCCTGGTTGGGAAACTAGAAATTTTCAGTTGACCTTCATGTGCAAAATCCCAGCTTGATGTCATTTGGATAAGATGTTAAATTGGCGACCCCTTGTGTCAGTGTCTGTGCTGGGCAGGTAAAAGATCACTTCCATGGGGTAAATGTGTAAGGGCTCCCACTCTCTCATCAATCTTGTTAATCAACCCTCGTGAGCAACCAGAACTTGGCTTTGAGGGCTGCACTCGCCATATATTACACTGTATATCTATCCAATCAATCTATCTATCCCATCCTACACTGTCTGAATTTCTTCGTAAATGACCAAAACCACAGAATTAGGATTGGTTGATTGGCACAACTCCCTGATGTTGCTTTGGACAAGGATGTTGCAACATGATTGAATACCAAGTATTATCTTTTATTTTTTTACATTGCATTTTAATGGATGGATTTACTTTTTTCAGTTTCGGGAGAAACAAAGTTCTACATCTGTACTTGGCTTTCGAATCGAGGCTATCCGGGTAAGGCGACATATATTTCTTCAAATAAGTGGTGGTAAAGTGCCTTTCATTATTTGTAACTAGAGGGCGAAATGGACAATTTTACATTTTAGAGGTTGGAATCAAGTGAAATATTATCAGATCATGTACACCCGTGGGGCAGCCATTGAGAGTGGGCCATGTCTCCGTGACCGGAGCCCAGGGAAAATAAATAATACTACGCAGGGATTCAGGAACTGTCACAGGAACAGGAAGTGCAATATTGCTCTGTGGCAGTAGAAGGCGGAAAAAAATGCGGATAAAAAGTATGGAACTGTCAAGATTGTTGCGAAAGAGACAGATTGGTGTAATAACAGTGTGATTAAAGCAGAATTGAAGGAATGAATAGAGCACAATGAGATGGTGCAAACCTTTTATGATATAGGATACTGTGCAGTGACTGCATTTATGTGCTCTTTTCATGACTTTACGAGTATTACCTTCCTTTTCAAACAGATGTCCGGGCAATCCACAAACACCGACTTGAAGAAAATCAAGAAGTATACTGAGGTAAGGGTGAAGTTTGGTTACACTAATAGTAATACTGGAGTAAACAATGACAAGAACCCACAGGTTGCCAAGCTAATTCTGTGCCACTCATATCTAAAGTTAATTGATCTGCTCCATCTCTAACTAATCCGGAATGCACAGATTACAAACAGAATTCTATCCCGCTCCCGTCCAATGTTGTTGTTAGAATCCTGCTCTATCCTACACATCACCACCCCAATAGTCTAGAACCCATAGGTTACTAAACAGTACATATATATATATACACAAATAAAATGGTTTAAACTGCCTGTGTTGACCTTCCGTAATGTTAAATTTCGGTTGGGACATTCAGTATAGCCGACCCTGAGTTAGGACTGTAATTATTTGGAATTAGACAGGTCACAGCTAGACCGCTTACTATTGATAATGCATTTCTCTAAATAAACTACAAAGTCCTTAAATTTTTCTTTAATCTTGTTCAACTTGTCTAAAATATTAGATTTGGTTGCAGCTTTGGGAAAAAATTAACAAAATAACAAAAAAACAACAACAATGCAACCTACTGTTATTTTTGATAGCTGGATATGGCCATTTCTCAGGGTCCACTATGATGAATTTTTCCTTATGTTGTCTAATGTTAAAAACTTCATCCTGCATGTTTATTACTTCCTTCGTTTACCACTAGATGGACTCTGGACAAAAAAACACGAATCTAAAGAAAATTGGTAATATCGATGAGGTGAGGGGCTGAATAAAAATCATCAGTTTTTTTGTCACGTTGCATTGCAGTTTCATCACAAAAATTAGGCTACTGTTTTATCACCTACCTACAGTGCCACCTGTAAGTAAGTGAAACGCATGATATTGTGCCATTGCATTAATGCGAAATATCCTCAACCAAACTGCTTGTGGAAACATGAATTCTCATCCGACGCGAGGAAGACATATTAAAGACGGATATGTGAGGCAATTGTGATAACAATGGCAGCCAATTTTCTTTGCTGTAGTCGGAGTTAGGTATGGGTCAAAGTCATTGATAAGTAAGTGAACTAGCCATCCCTATTAAATAACATTGGGCCTGTGTTTCACTTGATTATCAATGACTTTGACCAACACCTTACTCCAACTGGAGCAAAGAAAATTGGCTGCCATTATTATCCTACGTGCCTCACACATCAGCCTTAATGACCCAATATGTTTTCCTCTCATTGGATGAGAATTCATGTCTCCACAAGCAGTTTGGCTGAGAATGTTTAGCATTGATGCAATGGCACAATATCATGCGTTCCACTTATTTACAGGCGACACTGTATGTGTGTATACCGTCGTCGATCTTTGAATTTTATCTTTATTTTTGTCTGTCCGCATATGACCATCTCTGATCTATCATATTATTCTAGTCATGTAATCCGATATATTGCTTTTTTGCATGTCTGCATAAGAAACTTTATTGCGTGTAAGGCCAATTAATAAAAAGACTGTCATATTTCGCTGGATAATACTTTTCAAATACATCATACTATCAAATTATTGTTGGTTTATTTAATTCCCCTTGCCAACATTTGAGTTTAATTGTCGCCAAATTATATTTCCTTTGTGCATCGATCGGTTATTCTCTGCTTTCCTTAATTCCTTTTAATTAATTTAAGAGATATTCTCATTCTTCCTTTTTTCTTTATAAGGTACAGAGAACGATGGCTCAGTTCTTAGCTGGAGACGAGGCGAGTCTGGTTCGCCTTATAGAACGACTGAAGGAGATGCGTACCAAGTTTGAAAAGTCTACTTTCTTCAAAACACATGAGGTAGGAATTAACCCAAGAGGAAGGATGGATGAGTGAGGCTTTACGTCCTGTATTTATGCACTTGGTAGGCTAATAAGGACAGGGGGAGGACACAGCAGTGAGGCAAAGGATGATTGAAACAGCTGTCTAACATAGGCCCAGGTGACCAGGTGACACGGCAAGAGCTGGATTCGAACCCTGGACCCAGTGATTGGCAGTCTAGCACGCTACCACTAGACCAACCCTCCCCCCTCCCAAGAGGAAGGACTTAGATATCTAAATCACTCCTAACGCAAAAGGTTCCTGATGGTATATATAAAGAACCCACTGCTGAAAAAAATTGTAAAGGGTTCAACTGAATTGAAAAGGTTCAATAATGGTTGGAAGGTCCTATGATGGAACCCTATGCTCCTAACTTGAGAGAAAAGGGTTCCATTGTGGGAACTCCGTGCAGCTGGATTATCTAAGTGTTGTTTTTGTTTGCTGTTGAATCCTTTTAAAAAATTTAATGAAGAACCCTTTAGGGTTCCTTATCCATAACAGCTTGTAGAACCCTTAAAGCTCCCATATATAGAACCTTTTGTTAAGAGTGTAGTAAGGTATAAGTTTGATAGGATCATCATACAATAATTTAGACAATCTAAGGACAAATAATTGTGCACATTGAGGTTACTTGCATGAAGTCTGAAGGGGCTTTGAGTCCAATTTTCGTTGCTCTACAAATATTACCAAGAATTCTAAGTGTACCATAATGTATTTGTTTCTGTTTTCTCAGGTGATTGGCAGTTCAATCCTAATTATGTACGACTCTCAGCACAAAGCATCAGCTTGGATGATAGACTTCGCAAAAACACTTCCTGTAGAAACAAGACAACTGTCTCACCGAACGCCATGGCAGGTGGAGAACCATGAAGATGGGTACTTGTTTGGATTGGACAATTTGATATCGGTGAGAACTGAGCGAGACGCCACAACTGTTCACTTGTGCTGAATTACTGTCTATTAAGGAAATGATTACAAAATTATAATATAATAAACAATCAATAATTCCTCTGATTTGCAACAAACCTGACTGACCTATACTGAAATTTTCCTTCGATTGTGTTTTTCTTCTTTGTATCAAAACTTTTTATAAAATAATTAGGTCATTTACAGAATCTCGAATGGAAAACGACAAATATTTTTTGTAAATAGACAAATACGAGCTTATTTAGTAGTCGTTGGTCTTACATATGATCATTTTTTTCATAATTGCTCTTTATTTTTTCCAGATTTTAGAAGATATTGACTTTACACGAGAAGATATCAACTAAATTCCGAACTCATCTGCAGATTAACACGACATAGATGCAATAACCTGCAGATTAGCATTGCTTTAAAATGAGATTATTAAGCAAACTACGAGTTGCATGATTTTTTATATTGAAGAGAGTGACGCGAGGGCGAGGCTCCATGGCAATGGCTTTGGCTGGTTGGCGTTGTCTGCTCGGCGAGCTACCAAAGTCTTGCGCATTGCTGAAACACCATCATATTCAAAATAGGCAAGAGTTCCTATTTGACTTACTGTGAATTTGTCTGATTGAACCTCATAGTCCAAACTGTGATTTTATCGACAATTTGCTTTTGTAGCTGCAGTTCAGCTACATATAATAGTCATATAGATGTACATCAAAGATGCAGACATGCTTAAATATTCAAAGTAAAGATCTTACACGTACATGTACTTTACATTAACCACCAATTGTTGTGATGCATATTTAACATCATCTGTAATACGTATACACAGTAGGTTCTGCATTATAAGACCGACTTGTCTTATGAGCAATTCCGTAAAGTCTGATTTAGGCCTACAGATTTGGCACTCTAGCAGCTTGTGTAGCCCTACCATTATATCTCAGCTATTTCATTGTTAAATAGGGATGAGGCCAGGTAATAGGGGTATCAGATAAGCCACAAACCAAAGCTCTAAGTGCAACAGGAGCTGAGCTACATCAAAATATCAGCGTTTCAGACGTACATCGTGTGAGTACGTCCGAAACGACGACATTTTGCCTTGTAGCTCAGCTCCTGTTGCACTTGGAGCTTTGGTTGATGGCTTGTCTGATACCCCCATTACCTGGGATGGCTTGTCTGATACCCCCATTAACTGGCTTCATGCCGGAATAACAATGAAATAGCTAAGGTATGGTGGTAGGGCTACACAAGCTGCTAAAGTGTCAAATCTGAGGCTACACAAGCTGCTAAAGTGTCAAATCTGTAAATCAGACTTTATGGAATTGCCCTTAGACGTACCAGAGGGGGGGGCAGAGGGGCGGTTATTGAATATCAGTGGTACACAAGGTATTTTATTTCATTGGAAATGGTACGAAATCTTGATAATGATATTCAGGCAAATGATTCTCCCCCTCCCAAAAACGTCTGCACTTGGTACGCCTATGGTGACCACCTCCCAATGCACTAAGTAGTACTTTCAGTGCATCTTGACTTTTAGGAGAGACTCCAACCCCACGAGAGACCACTTCATGACCGCAAAAAAAAACTCTTATACAGTGGCCTAGCTACGGGGGGGGGGGGGGAGTGGATTAGTGCCCCCCCCCCCACTGGCTCCCCATTTCAGATTTGAGAAATTTGAAAACTTATTTGAGCAGAGCACGTCTGTCTCATTGACCTGAACCAGCGCTCACTTATACCTGATGCTCACCAGAATGACAGCAGATGCCGTTTAAAAGTAGAGAAGAGAGTTAGAAAATCTTTATTGACATGTGCCGAAGCACCCAGCCCACACAGGGCTTACAAGTCATAAAAGCTTTATAAAGGACACACAAGTGAAACTCATATATATATATATATATATATATATATATATACAAAAAGGACATACAAAATTACAACTTTCACAATTTCAACTTAATACATAATATTATCTTAGTGTGTATACATTGCTGCCTTTAAGTAAATGAAACGCATGAAATAGTGCCATTGCATCAATTCTAAACATCCTCATCCAAATTACTTGTGGAATCATGAATTCTCTTCCGATGAGAGGAAAAAAATATTAGGTCAGAAAGGCCGATACGTGAGGGATGTGGGATAAAAATGGCAGCCAATTTTCTTTGCTGTAGATGGAGTTAGGTATGGGTCAAAGTCTTTGATAAGTAAGTGAAACACAGGCCCAATGTTATTTAATAGGGAAGAGTGGTTCACTTACTTATCAAAGACTTTGACCCATACCTAACTCCAGCTACAGCAGAGAAAATTGGCTACCATTGTTATCCTGCATGTCTCACATATCGGCCTTTATGACCCAATATGTTTTCCTCTCATCGGATGCAGATTCATGCCTCCACAAGCAGTTTGGTTGAGGATGTTTAGCATTGATGCAATGGCACCATTTCAAGCGTTTCACTTACTTACAGGCGGCACTGTAAATGCATTTCCTCCTTCTTTGTATAACATCAAATAAAAATTTAGCAGTATATTTTACAACATTTTTCGACATCAACAAAACAAGCTTATCCTCTATGTTCAAAAAAATATAACCCGGCTCTATCTGTAAAACATGATCTAATAAGACTGCTCTCAAATCATCATATGCTTGGCAATACAACAGGAAATGAACTTCATCCTCAAGATATTATCTGCATAAAGTACATAAACGATTTTCTAATAGAATATTCTGTAATTGGCTTGTCTCTATAGCAAGGGGCAGTACACCCAATCGGAACTGTGCAAGCGTGGATCTATAACCTTTATTAGCAATTGTTTCTATATATGGCTCAATACCAAATTCATTTTTATACAACGCATAAGTTCTGAGCTTTGGGGAAGTTCTGAGGCACTAGACAATTTTTTAAATTTAAATATCTGGTGATAGGCATACCATCCAAACTTTTTATGATGGCCTAGCAACATCTGCCCTAATTGTGAAGGATATTTAGTGGGTTCATTTCCACTATCTAAATTAAATAGTAAATGCAGTGTTTACCCGAAGAAAAGAATGTCAATGTTCCGATGTCGTTTGTAAAGATGGCTAGTGTCGCGGCGTCAATTTTTCTCTTGTACTGCCCCCAAAAATGCCGCAAAAGGTGGGCCCCCCCCCCACTCCTGGATTTCTAGCTGCCCCACTGGTCTTATAATGCAGAGACCACTATATTGTTGTGCTTGCTAATTCCAAAGTCACACAATATCAATATAATTTCGTAACACAGGGTGACGGTTCTGAAGTCATCAAAATGTTGTCCACTTCCGTTTTAGCTACCAAACACACACTGCCTATATCTTTGTTACAATATCAAATCATTGTCAGTAATAAATTTTATCTGTATGACTTTCACTGCTTCTAAAGTCTGTGGAGGTTATTATATATGTCCAGCATCATAGTAACAAATTGTTTTTATTTTACAAAAAGTACATGCACAGGTAGGGTAGATGCCTTCAGTCACCTGGGTAGAAAAATCTCTGCTCCTTTCAGCCCCACCAGAGGCGGCGGAGCTGGGGGGGCACTGGGGGCACGTGCCCCACCCCACTTTTGGGTCCAGAAATACATAAAATGCCCCCTTTTCTCCTTGAAATTACCGTAGACGAGTTACACGAGTGAAGTCACAGATAGAAATTGGCCTGTAATGGTACATAATTAGAAGAGTGTGAAACTAGGAATGTAAACAAAAGGCCTTGGGGGATTGACCACTATATTTAACAGTGATTTAACCAATTTTTCCACAATACCTGCAGTGTTTCATGATCCTTGCAGTCATCTCTCACCATCTAGCACACTTGTTGGAGCTGACACATCAGTAGTTCCATAAAATCCATGAATTTGTACAGGTATTGCATTATCTCTATAGTGATGCACCTCAGTACTCAGACTCACTGGGTTGGAACAGGGTCAAGGCCTTAGACTGGACATGTGACCATCAAGTTGAAATTGCCAAAGAGGGCAGCACTGCCCAGTACTCTCCAGTTCATTGGTAATCTCAATGGCATGAGTCCTATGATTTTCTTGTCAGGCAGCTGACAGGCGCTGCCCTCTCTGGTAATTTCAACTTGATGGTCACATGTCCAGTCTAAGGTCTTGACCTTGTTCCAACCCAGTGAGTCTGAGTACTGAGGTGCATCACAATAGAGATAATGCAATACCTGTAAAAATTCATGGATTTTATGGAACTACTGATGTGTCAGCTCAAACAAGTGTGCTAGATGGTGAGGGATGACTGCAAGGATCATGAAACACTACAGGTAGTGTGCAAAACATGGTTAAAACATCATGTTCAGTCCCCAGAAGTTCTTTTGTTTACTTTTTTTAATGGACTTGTTTCAGACTCTGTTCTATTAGATATGATAGCCCATATATATACAGGCGAATCCACCTGTGACGAGTTAGCCCGGTGCCCCCCCCCCCGCTTTTCGAAGTGTTCGCCACCTCTGAGCCCCACAGAGAAGATTCGGTTGTCTTTATATATATATACTGCAGACATATGTTCTCATAATATTACAAACTTGCATGTGTGGCTGCATAGTTGGATAATTATGGTCACTGTAGCCTTTTTCTACATTCAAAATTACATTAATTATGTGGATGAATGTTTATTTTGTTGTTAAAATAAAGAATTTTGAAAGTTCAAAATGTTTATGTCAAATCAACAATGTATATATCTGAAGGGTGATCGCAATTTAAAACATGATTCTGAAAATGGAATAATGCTGTGTCGCAGTCTGGTGTCCGGCGTCCCTTTGGAGTGAGGTGCCCATTGACTTATTTTGCCATGTCGCCCAAAAGGTAGCCAGTCCATTGCTGGAGGACAAGACCATAATGGGTACATTCGATTCGATCTTCTCTAACGACTCGGAAGTTACGTATCTGCGCCAGGAAGTGATGTTTCTACTCCCGGAGTAAACTACTCTCTCGGAGTAGTTTGGAGTAGATAGGAAGTATTCCGAGAAATTGGGATATCCCATGACGTAGGATTGTTTACAAAGATAGATCACTCTTCAGAAGCTTTGCTTTAGTGCCTGACTGCTTTTTTCTGGTGTGCATTTCTTCATTTCAATTTAATAAATAAAAAACAAGTGATTGAGGGTGTCAATTGACCTCGTAATTGCACGAGTGAAGTCACTAATAGACATTGGCCTGATAGTACATAGAGAGGAGTGTGAAACTAGAAATGTAAACAAAAGGCCTTCTGAGGACCGCACACTATGTTTAACAGTGTTTTAACAATGTTTTGCACACTACCTGCAGTGTTTCATGATCCTTGTAGTCATCCCTCACTAATACAGAAGTGCACACCAGAAAAAAATAAGGCACTCAATCAATGCTTCTGAAGTGTCATCTCTCTTTGTGAACGATCCTGCATCGTCGGATATCCCAAATTCTTGGAGTACTTCCTATCTACTCCAAACTCCTGCGATCTACTACCAGAAATACAAAATGAATGACAGGTAGTAAACTACTCTACTCCAAGAACAAGTGTACTTTAGAGTAGCCCTGGGACCCATGCGTAGCATGGGTCATGGGTCGTCCCATTCAAATTCTTGAGATTTTGACATGGTATCGGGAGAAATGCTCTAGATTAAACAATTTTTATCGAAATTTTATGAAATTTTGAGTTTTGGTGGCTTATATATATTTTGCTGCTGACGGCACTACTTTTGAAGGCTTTTTTATAAAGATTGACTCGAGAAAAGTTGATGTAAAATGAGGGAAAGGCACGGGTGGATTCGCCTGTACAGTGGTCCCTGCGTTATGAGACCACTCTTCCTGCAGAAGTGAGGCGGTCTCTCGTGGGGGTGCGGTCTCTCGTCGGGGTACAATCTCACTTTGCGGTATATGCCTGCTTATTTAAATAGGGCCTACCACTCCTTGTAATTATAAGTCATAATTAGATTGAATGTATTATTTCATTTTCAACTTTTCTCATTCATGTATATTGTCATATATTCGTGCATTCTGCAAGTAAGCTTTCAGTTTCAGTAGCAAAGGTTTACAGTAATAGTATTAATATTGAATTAGTAAAACAGTACATTGGGTATGGAGTTAACTTTCAGATTATTTTTTCTCTTGGAATATCGAAATCATGAAATTTTTATGATTCATGACTATCAAAACTAGGTAGACAAAGAGTCTGCAAAATATCAAATTTCTCTTAGAAACATGACATCGTATACCTCTTATTACTCATTACTTTCCTGAAGATGGTCAAATATAGACTTAAATATTGAAAATGAAATTCTCGATTTTGGACATTGTTTTCTTACTAAGTTACTTGTAATCGTGTGCTACTTCTGGACTGATCAAGTGACCATGAATGGTGTCAAAAACATTTTTGTCCGACCAAGAATATGACAACAATTCCTGTTTGATGAATCATCGAATTTGTTTGATCTTCTCTAATGACAAAACGAGTTCAATCTGTTTGACTATTTCACCTGCCTCATTCTACTAATTCTTTGTCTTGGCTTCTTTCTTTGTTGTCTATGAAATTTCAATTGAAAAGTGCAATCAATTTGGCTTGAGCACTTCAACTGAAAGCAAATGAAGCACCATGCAATTAACACTAATCAACGGCAATTGAATCAACAATAGACCCTATTGAAGCGACAATTTACTCAATTGAATCAACAATTGAACAGATTGAAGCAACAATTAATTCGATTCAATTGTCTGCAATCATGCAATCATTGCTTCCATCCAAGCACAAGCAGTGCAAAACATCGTAGCTTCTCTGTGGCTTTTAGATAGCTTTTGGTCGTTTTTCGGCCGTTTTTGGTCGCATATGAGGGTAAAATTAATCAATTTTTGCCAATTTAGCGGTCGTTGGTCGTGTTAGGCAGGTTGGTCGCTTATTGGGGTTATTTATGAAGAAAAACGTTAATACAGAGGGTCTATGGTCGTATAAGGGGGTCTGGTCGCTCATTAGGAGGTCGTTCAAGGCAGGGACCACTGTATATAATTGTGGCGCGCCACGTGAAAAGGGACCTTACGGGTGGTGACGTCATATCCCAGAAAGTGCCGGGAAAGTTGACGTCACCTAACCAAGCTAAAGAAAAACGCGCACATTCGTAGCCGCAACACTTTACACTTGTTAGGCTTTGCAAACAAGTATTTCTATTGCACTGGCTTATCATGGAACATGAACTTACCTGTTCAAGGTCTCAACCTCGGTAAGCAATATTTGGCATTTGCAGATGTTTTATGCCCACGCTGCATCAGAGATCTTGGTGCCACTCTAGCCACACTTTAGATGACTAGTGTTTGTTCATGATTTTGAAACTATGCTGCTTGCCATGCTAGTTGGCACTTATATACTCTAAATTGTATCACCATCTATATTTCAACAAGATATCTGCAGGTAAATAAAATAGAACTCAGTTTTAGTAACTCTTGTGTGGAGGTCAGTGAACTGCTATTCTGCAGTACTGGTGGCTCCATCTATAATCTGATGTTTACCAGCACTAACTCTTAAGCCCAGGTGTCAAGCTGTGATTTGAAGTTTAAAGAAGTTTGAGTGCAAACTTAATGGCAATAAAGTTAAACTGGTCTAAATAGATTAATAGAGGCATATACAGTCGATCAACACAAATATACCAAGTGCAAACAAAATAAAGACATGAAATCTTCAACAGATTATACAATATAAAGTAAAAACATAAAAAAAAACCACTTTATCAGCTATTGAATGCTTTACTGCTTCTTTGGCCCAGTGTAGACATTTCATAGATTGGTCATTAAAGCCTACATGAAATAAGATTTATGTCATGTTCATGATGTGGACACTGAACCAGTACTGTTGCATAATAGGCCTAGCTATCAAGCATATCACTGCCTGTGCAAAACTTTTGTTTTATAATTATGGATACACTTGATTGACTTCCATGATGGCTCAGCTGATATGTGGATTACCAAAATGATTGGCTGTGAAATTCAAGTGCATAAATAATTTTTTTGTCGCCTGGTCAATGGCCAATATATTTGTATGACCAGTTGTTTGTTCCAAAAAAAAAAAAAATAGAAAAAAGTTTGACGAAATTATTCTCCAAAAAATTGCAAGTAATTATGTGGTGTGTTTTACGCCTCTGCAGCACCTTAGTGGGCTATATCGAATTAATTATGTGGTAACATATCCATTAGGCTTAATTCATAATAAATGTGGCATTAGCAAATAATATATATTAATATATGTAATAATAAGTTCAGCTTCTCTACTTCAGCATTCTTGCACAACTTTTGTTTGCTGATTATGACGGGGCCTAAGTTTTGTTCTCAGATTGATGGCGTGCTTGTGAAATAGTGATGAATACTAAATTGGAAGGCCTGATGCCAGTGATGACTTGGAATGTAGACCCCAGATTTTTCGTATGAAAACAGCAGCATTTTTGCAACTTCGGTGTCACACATAGTAGAATAAACATTAGATTTAATTATGTATGACTAATTTGATTGTGTCCCATGCAGGTATATTGCTTTGCCACAACAGCCACAATGAATGCTACATTTTTTCCAGTGTGGGCCAACTTTAAGGGTGGGGAATATTAATTATTATGGTTCACTGTAGCTGTGACTGACCACTGAATGAACCCACTGTAGATATAGCATTATTTGGATTTTTCTTTTACTTCCATTAAAAGAAAATAATCCCTATCTCCCTTAGCTGCCTGTAGCCATTGAGAAGGATTATGGTCATATTTTGATTTGGAGTACATCATTTGCATCCACGGCTTTACTTATCTTTAACATTTTAAGTTTGAGCCTGAGGACCTTAAATATGCAGCTGGTTGCTGAGTGGTTAAGATTCCGATCTGCACCATAGGTGGTCTTTGCCTGCATGGGTTCGAACCCCAGACGAGGAACCAAAAAATTCCAATGGACTTCTTGAGCAAGATACCAGCTGGATGTCGATCTGACGTTAAATTTGCGACACCTTGTATCAGTGTCTGTGCTGTGCAAGTAAAAGATCCCTCACATACTTAGTATAGGTTAGATGTGTAATATGTTGGGTTCTCTTTTTCTCCTATTTCATGACATCAGTTACCCTTTTCCAGAACTGGAATGCAGGGCTGCACTATTCATATAGTATCTGTCTATCTGTCTGTGCCAATGTGTGTCTCGATTATTCTCTCTGGAGTAAGATGTCACTCCACAAAGCACCTTAATCATCAAATGAACATTCACCGAAATGGTGTTTTGTCTAAACAACAGGCTAAGACATCACAAAGTTTGCCAGCACCACGAAAGCCCAAGCTTGAATGCTATGAATTCTTGTTATCAAATTCTTGCTGTTGCAAAGGAACGTTTCACAAAAGTTCAGCATATTGCAGAGCTGTTTAGCATTGTGCTTCATTATGTGCCAAACATTATTGTGAAGACTGCAAAAAAAAAAAAAAAAATCTATGACAATTGATTGCGTTGTAAAAAGCACCCAGAATAACCCCCACACCTTGAAACACATTAAACGTTCATGCCCCCTTGCAAAATTCTGATTCCCAGTCATAAATTTTCAAGTCTCTTTAGTCCAGTTGGCGTGCTGCGTGAGGCAAACTGTATTTCACTAACAATAGTTACTGCAGCATGTCACTACTATTTGGCAATCCACCAATTCTTGTTTAGAAATATGGTGACACTGGTGAGTAATAAAGTGACACTTAATCAGAAGTCAATAGCATTTATTCTTACGAAGGAAGATTACTCAGTCATGGTCATCATTCTTCACGTCGTACAGTATGTATGCAAATGTGTGAACTTTCTTGTATAAAATGCAACACCTTGTGCTGCATTGTTAAGTCACTGATGTGTGTGATACCTTGTTGCTGTTGAAATACACAGAACTGAAGTACTTCAGAGATATATAATATATGAACAATTATTTATGAATGAACTGAAACCATTTTAATGCTGCATCAAAAAATCTTGTCAAAATGGCAAATTTGGTCCTTTTTTTACGATCGCTGTTTCCATGGTAACCAAAAATAATATTTCAGAAATAAAATGCAAATATGTAACTTTTAATAATGAGCATGTGTAGAAAGTTTGATCAATGCACCTAAACCACACTTTCCCGGGATTTGTTTTCATGATTGATTTTCTCTGTCGGCTGTTTTTGACTCTCACTTAGGACGATTTTTGTCAAATTGACTTGCATAATTTAAACGCCCTGTAGAATACCAAAAATGTGAGGTATAGCAAAAACTTTTGTATTTTTATAAACTACAGTAATATAAGTTAAGTTTACCACCTGTAACTGATTTTTCATAATTTCACCCCTAAGGTCCCTTTTCATGTGGCTTGTCACATATTATATGGGCTATCATACCTAATAGAACAGAGTCTGAAACAAGTCCATTAAAAAAAGTAAACAAAAGAACTTCTGGGGACTGAACATGATGTTTTAACCATGTTTTGCACACTACCTGTAGTGTTTCATGATCCTTGCAGTCATCTCTCACCATCTAGCACACTTGTTGGAGCTGACACATCAGTAGTTCCATAAAATCCATGAATTTGTACAGGTATTGCA
This sequence comes from Platynereis dumerilii, assembly GCA_026936325.1. Classification (NCBI taxonomy): domain Eukaryota; kingdom Metazoa; phylum Annelida; class Polychaeta; order Phyllodocida; family Nereididae; genus Platynereis; species Platynereis dumerilii. Next base: position 120,490 of record JAPTHN010000329.1, read on the forward strand.
TTATCTCTATAGTGATGCACCTCAGTACTCAGACTCACTGGGTTGGAACAGGGTCAAGGCCTGGACATGTGACCATCAAGTTGAAATTGCCAAAGAGGGCATCACTGCCCAGTACTCTCCAGTTCATTGGTAATCTCAATGGCATGAGTCCTATGATTTTCTTGTCAGGCAGCTGACAGGTGTGCATTCAATTCTGGTCTGATTGGCTGTTGGATCGTTTGTAAATACAGCCTTATGGAAGTGATTTACTTGGTCCAAGTTTGACACGTCCAAAACGCATTTCTGTTTGAAGCTTACTGCTAAGTTGTTGGCACTATGCTACTATATACTGTGGAATTGGGTATAATCAGGCGGCCTGTATGCTTCTGGGGTATCAACAACATGTGTGTACTCAACAGCAGCTATAGAACGAATGACACTGGGCCTGGTCATTTGGCCAACAGGTCGACGCTAGAGGGCGCACTACGGCACCACTGCCACACTCTTCCCCCTTTTCTTTTTGAGACCTCTTGCCAAATTAGGAAGCTTAACTTCTGAGACTAGTACATAATGATATGTACACCAAATAGATATATCATCAACAACGAGACTCCGTCTCCAGACATCTTTACCAAAGATGCTCTTGCTGAGAAACGCAGACGACCAACTTTATTCATGGACCTTATAAGAGAACCAACAGTCAACCAATGTCTATCAAGGGCGTTTCTCCGAACACCAAAAGCCATGCTTACAAATGTTTCTGCGAACAGTGCTCCAAAGTCTTTTCAATAACAACTTGGGTACCGATCTCCGTCAGTCCCTCTTCAATCTCTCCACATGCCTTCTAGTGTTGTAGTCTCATTGTCTCGTCGTGGGTGTTCAGCAAATTCAGTCTCCAGTTCTCAGTTCCTCCTGTCAGTCCCGATGATCTTGCAGGCAGTTCCCAGGATCTTCTTAACAAGGGCCTGTTCTCACCGGTGTTACGCCAATTGACCTGATGACTCTTTCCCTGTCTGTCCTCTCCCCTCTTCATGTTGTTTGTAGGTCCATCTGTTCCAATGTTTCTGGCTGAAGTTCTCTCCTCCCCCTTGGTTGTTGATGGATTTGTCCCTTCTGCTTTGCTTGGAGCACTCTGCAATCCGATGACTTGAATCGCCACATCGCCAACATCTCCGTGTTGGCACAAACCGTCCTTGAAAAGTTGATTCATCCTGGCTTCTTTTAGGCTTAGAAGATCTCCAATTTCTGCAGTCTTCACTTCGATTTTGCCGCAGATGTCGTGCAGAGGTGTTCAATGCAGCATTCATCTTAAAAAGTTTCTCATGGTCACTCCAACCATGCATCTCAGCCAGCCGGGTAAATTGCTGATACCAACTGTCCCATTTCCCAAAATTTCCATCAAAGATGTCCAAGGTAGTTTGGCAGGGCACAGTTTTCATTGGCTTCCTCCTCTCGGAGATTGGACCATCCCTGGTGTTTCCACTCCCATGTCGCTCTCCGGCAACAATATCATAGCATGTAGGCCTGCTTCTTTCAGGTAAAGTTCCAGTCGACAAGTTCAGTCTGCTGCCCGTCAGTGGAAGTGCCTTGCTCCGAGCACCTTCAATCACTTCAGCTGGTTTTGGATCCACTTTATTGTTCCCCTGTGATAAACTGAACTTGTCCGCACGGCACTCTGTAAGTGTGTTCCCTGCTCCGGCTTGTTGACTTTTCTTGGATTTGAAATGTTGCCGCTCTCCGACGGCATTTCGTTGATTCGGTTCTGTTCCACAAACTTCATTTCCCAAGTCTAGATCCACTTTCCTACATGGGTTGTTGTCGAGTTGTTTAGTGAAGTTTGTTGACCGGTTGCAAGGATTACTTGGACCTTGCCCATAATCTTCCCTCAGAGAGGTAGTGCTAGACCGAGCAGCCGTACTACTAGGCGCTTGACTACGAGCACCAGCTGCATTCCCCATCCTGAATTGCAAATCTAGAAGAATCGTCATGATTTCCTGGTGGCGGATTTCCTCAATGTCCAATGGTCCAGGATCTTTTTTCTGTGAATTCTCCATTGAAGGGTTCAAATGCATTATAACTGGACTACGGCGTTATGTTAAAATGTAATTAGTATTACTTGAAAGCAAGATAAAAGATGAGTTGCTGGCTAGTGTGCAATATGCAATGTAGTGTATACAGGTATATTAAAGAGTAACAGAACTACGCTGTTTTCATAAATTTCAAATGAATTTCTTTTTTTTAAATTTTTTTTTAAAGAATTTCAATATTTACTCAACAACTGACACTGTATACTGAACTATAATTCCTTGTTGTCCATATAACTGGTAAAAAGTTTTCAAATGACCAGTGTAAATTCACTGAACAACTGTCAATAAGTAGCAACTGGCAGTTCAAAATTATCACTTCCAATAAATTGCAATCAAGTGATCAATATTTTAAAGGAAATGAAATTTAGTCCATAAGTTTGGTCCAAGTTCAACCAATGAGTAGTGTCACTTCAAGGAACTGTAGGCAATAGAACAGGCATCCAAGGAAAGTTCTGATATACCTGACAATATGAATTGAGGCCTCAATGAAGTTAAGTCCACTTAATTGGCACACTGCCAAATTTGTTGTAATCGGCACAGCAGGAGTTTTTAAATAAATACAGGCAAATACAATAAATATGCAGCAGGCCTATGACAGTCTTATGTAGGCCTATTTTACAACAGTACTACGCTGTTAGGCCTATAGATAGATATAAATGATTTTTTTTTTTTTTCAAATAAATTTCCAAATTAGAATTTGAATGGTAGTCCTTGAATATAGAACTTCAAAAATCAGCAATTCCAATTGTGAAAATATCAATCCAATTGTGTAACTGAATGTCCAGCAGCTGTTGGTAGGTTGAACTGTCAATTTGAAACCAACAGACCTGTGCACTTGGCAGGTGTCAATTTGAATTACCGTTTCCTGTTGATTGCAATCCAACTGTCACAGCTGAGTATTGTCCAATTTGAAAAGCCAATTCCAATTCACACAGATTTCCGTCTATGCACTTCACACAACAGTAATTGAGCTTAATAATTACGTTGATTACATTGATTCTGATGGCCTCAGAACACTTAGATTACAATCCTCATGCAATCCACAAACTTGTCAATGGTTTTGCGCTACTACGGCGCTATAAATACAGCGTAACTAACGACGCTAGAGTGGTGAAATTAAGCGCAAATTTCGCAAAAATATCCACAGAAATGAAGGAAATCGTAGCTATACTTCTTCAGTATTCAGTTAGCTATATCTCATCCTTGTCGCCAATGTGGAATTGGTATAATCAGGCGGCCTGTATGCTTCTGGGGTATCAACAACATGTGTGTACTCAACAGCAGCTATAGAACGAATGACACTGGGCCTGGTCATTTGGCCAACAGGTCGACGCTAGAGGGCGCACTACGGCACCACTGCCACACTATACCCACACCCGAAATATAGGATTTTAATTACACTCTCAGGACTGGTGGGTCTGTGAATCAGGGTACTGTACAGAGATAGCTTTACAGATGTATTGATAGATAGATTATCATAAATGTAGATATAGAAGCTAGGTAAAGAGAGAGAAAGAAAGAGAGATGGATACTACTATTAGATAGAGTTAGATTATAGCTACAGAAAGATAGAAACAAATAGATAGATAGATAGATCACAGGCATAAACAATATAATTCGTGTGTGCTTTCACTGAGGCTTTCCAATTCACTCTCTCTATATCTATACAAGGCATGACAGCTGAAAGATGTATGCAGACGATCATGGACTGAGTCAGTGGTAAAATTGCTTTTAATTCACACTTATCACAAAGAAGAAACCCAAATGTCGGTTGCATAACTTTCTCTGTTACATTTTCTAGATGTCAACCACTCCTGGAAGTGTTGACAATTGTTTTAAATAACAAAATTAAGCAAAAAATCAATCCAAAATTCGAGTTCCACACTGAACTGGCACGGAAGTTAATTGCTGTGACTGCCACACCAACAATAATAAAAATATGTCAAATTAATTGCTGCATTTTAAACATTAATTTTAACACAAAATGTGAAGGACAAAAAAGATATTGTGTTACAAAATTTCCAGCTCGAATTGATGAGTTTGGACTGGTACAGAAAAGATATAGAAATCGAAGTGAGGGCAATCATGCATATCAAACACAAATAAACAAACTAAAGACATTAGTAAAATTCAGTTCAGACGGACCAAAGATTAATTTGTGTAATAACTATCATACTCTACAATGAATTTCTGACAAAGCACAGTTCTAACTGTTGATAATGTATGCATGCTGTTTGTGTTTCATAATTTTGCAAAGATAAACTGAGATTTTGTACTTCACAGATTCGGTGGCAGTCTCAAGATCCCCTTGTCAGTCATCAATCATCAGAGTTAATACCTCCCATGAACAGTGATTGTGTTAGACCATGTTTGAAGCCTCTCAGACCGCATTCTGTGTATTTCAATCACATCAATTAGCTTCTTAGATCACTTATTCTGCATTGAAGATGCAGAAATATCTTTCAAAGACAGGTTAGATAGATAGATAGATAGATAGATAGATAGATAGATAGATAGATAGATAGATAGGGAGGTAAGGTAAATTGTCAGACAAATAAAGCAGAAGCATTGTGACATTGCACATTCTCAACCTGATTTTATCATTTTACAAAGAGATCCCATTTTAATTAAGAACCAGCCAATCTGTTCTTGTGATGTGTGATAGACAGTGAATCATTTGACTGAACACCTATTTCTGCAGTTTTAGTTTTTTCTCAATTTTGTTTTGCCACCTTCATAACTAGATATTGTGGTAAAAAACAACAGTGGTGTTGTTTTAAATAGTTCATAGAAATAGAGGAGGAGGGGGAGGTCCACTGGGATTTTCTGGTCCGCTCTCATTATCTGAATTTTACAGTTACCTCTGTCGTCTGCTACAGTGACAACGTGCCAGTTCAGTTTGGAATTGTCAAGCTAGCTGTCATACCTTTTCTAATAGTAATAGGCATTGGAGAGAATGGGCAGTTGAGTGGAACACATGAACTGACTGTTTTTGCCTGTGTCCAAACAAGGGAAAAAATCATATGGGTACACAATCTTATCCCATCCCCTTGTAAATTAACCACACCGATAATAAACATATTGATATCACTAAACTTCTAGTTGACAGTGTGCACTGTGTGCAGCACCTGCTTTATGTAATCTGAGTGAAGGTTAGTTCCAGGAACATACAACCACTTATTATAAAAATACATAAGATCACAGGATGTCATTATTGCAAATGATCATCCCTAAGAAATTAGTTCTTAAGCAGTTATTAAACTAAGTCAACATTTCATACCTTTTATTGTCTAGCTTGACGAATCATATATGCACAGCCCACTCAACTTCTGTCATAGTATAGTATAGGGTACAGGGACATGGGGTAGGTCGGATAGAGTAGGGTACAGGGACGTCTCTGTGTTTCCAGGGACGTCTCTGTCATGGATCACATACTGTGACTCCAGCACTTGCCTTGCACTTTCTTTGGGGAGAGAATTCTGGCCAATCAGCATCCTCCTTTCAGAGACGTCCCTGTCCTCTATCCACAGAAGGCCACAACAGCAGAGAGTAAAACGTGGAGCATGCAGAATGCAAACCATGCGGACCAGGAAGAGGGACCAGGGAGAAGGGTCAGACTGTTTGTATGAGGGTTTGATTGGACAAACACTGACCAGTCTGTTGGAGATTAAATCATGCAGACAAATACGTCAGGAAACACCTGTCTGGGCTATTGTCGTGTTTTCTTGATGGATAAATTACAAAATACTATACATATATATGTGGGCAATATAGGCCTACCAATTAGGCAGTGTTGGAGGTTTCAGAGCTGGCCTTGGGCCATAAAATTCTGTCTTGGATTCCCAATCTTTGGCTAAATTACCTCAGTCTCGAGTGTCTTTGGGCCTGTGATTTAGGCCTGGAAACCGGCGTTATCTTTGACCTCACATTTAATTTGATGACCTTGGCCTCAGTCTCAGCCTCGGATGTCCAGGCCTCGACTACAATGCTGCTTGCAATTAGATACCAATTAGAAGTTACTTCATCTAATGATAAAGGAGTAAGAAACATTGGATGGATACGGAGCTGTACTATAGTACTGATGACACTGATCCAGCCGACCATACGTACTTGTGTACCATATTCTGGCCGAATTGCCACCAGTGGTGCCTAGGAGTAGGAGGCCATGCCCCACTCCCGCCAGACCATTTAGAAAATAAAAAGTAGGATTTATATATATATTTTTAAAATAATAATTCAGCAACCCCACAAATAACAATACGACATATGGACCCCTCCCCAGACTACCCTCTCTGAAAATTGTAGTATGTATGCTGCCCAAAATACGTACCCCCCCCCCAACACGCCACATGGTACCCCTCCAGAAAATTGCTTGCCCCATTGTAATTTTTTTAATAGTATTAGTTATTTCAAGAATAAGTGATGAAATCATTGACATTCTTCAGAGTCTAATAATCGAATTTTCTATGATGCTATTCGGCAGTGGCTTAGCCAGATATTTTGCTGGGGCAGCGAGGGGGGCGAGCGGTCTTTCGCGCCAACTTGTGCGATCGGGAAATTTTAATGCAAAAAGATTCAACATATAATACTGTAATAACATAAGAAGGACTTCTGATTCTCCCTGCAGAATGAGGCGGAACTAAAGACATGAAAATAACCAGGAAAGTGTGTGGACGTACAGCACCATAAAATATATTAAGAATCGCAAAATATCATCAATCTCCAGAGGGGGGGGGGCACAGGGAGGGGCAAGGATTGGCACAGAGGGGGGACTCAGTTTATTCACGCTTATTTATGCGCAAAAGGTCCCGGCAGAGGCGGCGGAGCTGGGGGGGCACTGGGGGCACGTGCCCCCCCCCCACTTTTTGGCCCAAAAATACTTAGAGTGCCCAGTGGCGTATTTAGGGGGGGGGGGCCATGGTGCCATGGCCCCCCCCTCAGGCCAAAAATTAACATGGAAGAGATAGGAAAAGCCGCGGAGCCCCCCGTATTCACCCCATGTAATGGCCCCCCCCTCAGGCCATTTCTAGATACGCCCCTGAGAGTGCCCCTTTTTCTTCTGAAGTTAATTTGTTGCGTCAGTGAATGGGGTAGGGGGCACTGGGGCGAAAAATAATTTGGGGTGACCTAGCTCCCGCCCCCCCCCCCCACATGGGTATACGGCCCTGGTTTTGATACTCTGCATTGTTTAGTCAACAATTCGGTGTGCATTTGGCTCTGAACATTAGTTACTGTCATCTGTTTTGTGTAGATCAACAGGCTACTGATCTGATCTGCACCCGGGACAGGGGGGGGGGGACCCGTCCTACTTCATTGACTTTTACATATATATGGATGCGCCATAGCAATTTTGAAAACCACCGTAATCCAATCTAATCCGGAAACCAACACCAAAACCACAAACCATTTTAATCCTTCAAAAAAAATTATAAAAAATGTTGGCAACAATTTTAATCTTTTTATTATTCTGATACCATTGGAATTGTCTTTTCAAGCCAATTCTAACGATACCAAATACCTTGGGGTGGCAAAAACGGAACCAAATTAATCGAATTGTCAAAAAACCAAAACCATTTTAATCCAAAAAGGCCAAAAATCCAGCCGCTCCTCTATATACACCTTTTTATAGTGAGTACCCCCCCCCCGGGGGCCTCCCCCCCATCCGGGGATCCGCATTATTTATTTGGATCTGGTCTGCATTTGACGGATTTTCAGCTGAGAGACTTTTAATAACTGATATGCATTGGTTTGCTTGTGTCATGGCCTGTGTAAGTTTTGCGTCCTGTCCGCTTGCCCCACATTTCACCAACACCAAGCAGATCGACTCTGGACCTCTGGTGGATTATCTGTGCATCTATTCTGCACAATATTAAAGGCAGATCATGCAGTGGCACCACA
>JAPTHN010000329.1:128499-200934 GCA_026936325.1 Platynereis dumerilii
TCGGGTGATATGCAATTAAAACATTGTTTCGAGTGTTCTGATAATTATAATTATCTCAACTGTTTTTGCCTGTGGATAGATAGATAGATAGATAGATAGATAGATAGATAGATAGATAAAGCATCATTTCTGATGAAATTCATTGACTGAAGCTGTGACAATTTAGAAATATTCAATAGTCTGTACAGATAGATAGATAGATAGCTGGATAGACAGACTGATATATTATCATAATTATAATTATATAGATTGATTGATTGATAAATAGGTAGATAGGTCGAGAGACCAATAGGTAGACAAGCAGCTTGTCTCATGAAAATAAAATTAACTAAGTGTATGTTGATAGTTTGTACAGATTGACAGAAAGGTGATCAGAACTGGATGACACCTTCAGCAGTGTGTTGGATGACACATTGCAGCTTGAATAGCCGCATCGAGCTTCAAACTTTGAACAACAACAAATCAACAAACAACAACTTGAACCACTTCGGAATTGGGGGGGGGGGGTCTTATGTAACAGCCTCTCTGATTGGGGGCGAAGGCAGTCCTTCGCAGCCCAGATGCATAACCACAATAATTAGTGCCAACCGAGTCAGAGCCTCCCTGGGCAAGCCAAGGTCGGCTGCACAGGAGGTTCTGACAACGGGAGAATGTGTAAACACATGAAACAATCGATTATAAATTGTACAAGCACACAGGCACATGTAGATATGCAGGCAGCATTGCACATAGATGGAAAGATAGAAAGAAAGACAAAAAGAAAGAAAGAAGGAAAAAGAAAGAAAGATAGATAGATAGATAGATAGATAGATAGATAGATAGATAGATAGATAGATAGTTTTACACATGTATGTAAAAGTTCTAATACTCTTGCAACATATATATATATGATTGATGATGGTGCTGATCACTGCTTGTTCCTAATAAGATACAGGTTCAAACGCCTGGCTAGAGCATTGAATATCATTGTGTGTACAATGTCATGTATACACAGCATAGATTCAGCGAAGATGTCAAACACACCCCAAGTTGACAAATGAACAGGCCTTTGCGCATGTTATGCCACCTCCCGCAGACATAAAATCACTTTGACTGTATCCCTAATTATTTCGAAATCATTAGGTCATGTCTTGTAAATCAGGGGCGGATCCGGGGGAGGGGAGGGTCCAGGAGGTCTGGAACCCCGCCCCATTTCAAGTCTATTTAATACTCAGAACACTCTTGGCGCAGTGTAGAAAGTGAACGCTTCTGGCCACACTGGACCTCTCCTTTAAAAATTCCTGGATCTGCCACTGTAAAGTTTACCCAATTTTGATTTGTAATTTCCCCCCTGTTGGCAGCACAATTGATCTCACAGTGCAACTTCATCCATTCATTCCAATCAGCTATCTGATTTATCATATTGATCGTTCGATTACATTCATTGAACAATGTTCTAAAACATATCAATATTATTTTCTTCACCAACCGATTGCAATGGTATATATGTATCGATTTCCTGAGTGGTACCTATAAATTCATCTATCTGTTCATGTACCTTTCTCTATCAGCCCCTCTACCTATATATCTATCTACTTATCTATCTACTATGGCTGCGATTCTCACCAAGTTTTATAAGAAATACAAAACATTAAATGGCAGAAACCAGATTAACATCAAATAATTCGACTTAAATCAAATGAATGACATCTATCAATCTAACTATCAATCGATCTATCAATCTATCTATCTATCTATCTGTCTGTATATCTGTCTATCGCTGGCAGGTATATCTATCTGTCTACCTGTCTATCGCTGGCTGGTATATCTATCTATCTATCTATCTATCTATCTATCTATCTATCTGTCTATCTGTCTATCTGTCTATCGCTGGCTGGTATATCTATCTATCCATCCATCCATCCATCCATCCGTCTATCTATCTATCTCTTATTTGATATCAATTGCATGGCCAGTGTTAAATTTTGCATTTATGCTGCAGCATACATAGCTGTGAACTGCTGAATGACCATCCTTGACATTTGCTTTAAAAACACGACGAAACATCAGTCTATTTAGCTCATGTTATTTGTTTTAATCTCATTTGAGAGATAACATTATACAGATAATCCCGTCTAGGGACTGCCTAATGGGCCTAGGGAACGTTTAGGCACCATTTAGGACCTTCCCTAAGCTTAGTACCTCTTAAGGCACTTTTAAGGCATCCTCCCTAAATTTTTAGTCCTTTCGGGAAAAATCCCTAGTATGACTCTGAACACATTTCCTATTACTTTCTATCCATTTAATTAATAGTCCTCATATTTTGGCATTGTGCAATCTTTTTGTCATTTGGTTGGTTTGTGCGTGATCTCTCTATTTAGAAAAAAACTTGTATATTCCTCCTATTGTTTTATCACTGATACTATTTTCATTGTATGTATTTTTGAGAAGGTTCATGCTTTCTCTGCTATTTTTTTTCTAATTAATTTAAGGGAAGTTATGGCAAATCCATTAACTTTTTTGCTATCCATATCCAGACATATTTTTCCTGAATGTTGATATCATGTAACTGTATGAATGATGGTAGATAGTTAGTGAAATGTGAAAATAATACCAGTGTTTCCCATTGTTATTTTTAAAATATGTCACAATCACATCATTGTGTTTTCCAGAAAAATATCACTATTTACTTTGTTTCAATAACTCTAGACACCATTCTGTCACAGTGCAGGTGCTAAACTCATTTTAAGTGAGCAGTTTACAAAATCTGGACTGCATTTCGTGGCTTCTGGTTTCCATGGTAACAATTTACCCATTTATTTTCAATTCTATGATATGATTTTCTGAGAATCATTTGCAAATCAACTCAATATTATCTGATCCCAATATCATGTTTCTGCATAAAATATAGAAAGAGTTATAGCAAGTTGGACAGAACTTTAGGAAAACGCCTCGTACACCAACAATATGAAACATTTAGAAACTTTTAAGTAGCATGGTCACACACTTTTTTGCCACTGTGCGCTATTATACATTCCTACAAATATGAGTTATGCAAATGTCTGACCTTCTGCAAAGATTTCTGTCATTTTTTCGATTTCAATTAGCTATTCTATCAAGATTTAAGGTAAAGTACACATTATAAAATGGTTCCTGAAGCAACTTCAAGGCCTCAGTGACGGGGGGGGGGGCCTCTTGCCCCATACCACGTGGGGCCTCTTGCCCCAAACTCGCATATTTCAATTTGACCTCTATATTTTGAGCTAAAATGCAAAAAATATAAACCAAATCATGCTTATGTAATTGTCATAAAGTGAAGCAATGCAGATATCCTTTATACTTTTAAAAATTTCCAAAGTTATTCTGACAACCACTTTCAAAGAATTAATCAAAGTTACAAAAACCATGCGCCTTTTTTTGTTTCTTTAATTACTTCTTTGGTTTGGTGCTGTTTGCCCTGAAAATTTGTGACGTCACCTAAAAAGCCTCTTGGCTCAATCCTATCAATAAGAAAAAGCACCAAAAATGTAAGTTTAGATATAACCCTGGGGGGGGGGGGGCCTCTCACCTAACCCGGGCTTCTTGCCCCGACCCACTCTACAACCAATATAACACAAGCTTGGTTGCCAAAATGTTCTGCAAACTGCCCCTTTACCATGACAGATGAATGGTTTTATGACTTAATTGCCAAACTTTATCTGTCTAAGATCCTGTGTCAATACTGCAATGTGAACCTGGTTTTCAACAAACAGGTTTGTGTCTATTCAGTTCATATGTGGAATAATATAGAATCAGTGTCTTTCTTACTTTGCTGGCCGTGAGTCATGCCAGCTTTGAAATTATCCATACATGGGGACTGTGTGGTAACAGACACATTTATAACTATCAACAATATCTACCTGCACTAACCAATTCTACAATTATTTGTTTGACAAGAATGGTTTATGACTTAATTGCCAAACTTATCTGTCTAAGATCCTGTGTCAATACTGCAATGTGAACCTGGTTTTCAACAAACAGGTTTGTGTCTATTCAGTTCATATGTGGAATAATATAGAATCAGTTTCTTATTTTGCTGGCGGGGAGTCATGTCAGCTTTGAAATTATCCATACATGGGGACTGTGTGGTAACAGACACATTTATAACTATCAACAATATCTACCTGCACTAACCAATTCTACAATTATTTGTTTGACAAGAATGGTTTATGACTTAATTGCCAAACTTTATCTGTCTAAGATCCTGTGTCAATACTGCAATGTGAACCTGGTTTTCAACAAACAGGTTTGTGTCTATTCAGTTCATATGTGGAATAATATAGAATCAGTGTCTTTCTTACTTTGCAGGCCGTGAGTCATGCCAGCTTTGAAATTATCCACACATGGGGACTGTGTGGTAACAGACACATTTATAACTATCAACAATATCTACCTGCATTAACCAATTCTGCGCTTATTTCAGTTGTTTGACAAGATATATCACATGTACCACTAGACCAATATCTGTGACAACTTAACGATTCAGCCTGTCGCCAAATTACCATACATGCTGAACCCCTATCTATCTTTGGGGCTCTTGAGCAACATCTAAAACACCTTCAAATGAGCTGAAATTTTACATGGGAGTCAGAGAGGGGCCATAGGAACATTTGGAGGTTAGCCCCAATGAATTTCAGACTTTCACTCTTTTTTGGACAGCCTAATACATGTATATATATCTCTGTAAAATGTGTCACAATATTCCTTGTTATGATGTAGACCAGTTGCTAATCTTCCTGCTGTAGGGGGCGCTAACCAAAAAATCGTTACGGAGTGGATAAAGCTACGAAACTTGGCAGGAATGAAGCTATGGATCTAAGCTTTAATTTTTTCCTAAGCTCCAAAAATTCTTTTGAGTGGAGCTGTTTCAAAAATGCGTTTCCATGGCAACAAGTCACTGAAATTTAACAGGTTCCAGAAAATGTATTATTTTCCCATAAAATTCACAAAAATTTAGATATAAGCAAAATATCCAGGATTATCAATCATAGTGATGGGCCTCATTAATATCTTATATCAAATCCAAATTTGTTGTCTTTAGTTGCCATGGAGATGGACCGCAGGTAGGAGACTTGACTTTGACTTAATTCATCATTTATTCAGGCTGTTGCTGAGTTTATGCATATAATGGGGTCATATCATATCAGAAATTAAAGGTACCAAGTTTTGGGGAACTTTTCTGCCATAAACTGCTTTAAAGGACAATTTTATCCTAAAATTGAATTTACCCTGATATAGTGAATATTATATATATATATATTTTTTCGAAATTAGAATATTTTGCTGCACTTCTGCTTCTTGAATATTATTTCTACCAATAATTAAATTATTCGAGTAATTTTCATTATTATGAGACTATTTTATTTTTTTCCCGAGACTTCAGCAGACAAAATAATCAGCAAAAAGGCAAAATTTACTTACATGTATGTAATGGCCTTTCTAGCAGAGGCTGTGCCTAACAAATTTACAGCTGATTTTTGCCTATTATGTATGCTCGATGTTGGTGGTCTAGTTGCAGATGTAAAAATAGCTTGTCAACATTTCATATAGTTAAAAATACATTTTCCTGAAATGCAGATTCTGATAATTTTACCTACCATTTAGGAATATTCTTTGACAACCAATCTGTGTTCACTTTACTCTTCAAGCTAACTGCTGCAGCATCATGTGTGTTCTATGATGTCTGAAAAAATGTCAAATTGTTTCACAGTATGGTGTAGCTTGGCTAAGCGTAGTTTCAGATTTCATGGCTTTTCATCAGCATCTTCCAGTAGACTGCCCGGAAGCGCTTAAACTTTTTGTTTAATCGTGTAAATTTTCTGCATTATCCAAACCACAGGCATAAACAATATAATTCGTGTGTGCTTTCACTGAGGCTTTCCAATTCACTCTCTCTATATCTATACAAGGTATGACAGCTGAAAGATGTAAGCAGACGAACATGGACTGAGTCAGTGGTAAAATTGCTTTTAATTCACACTTATCACAAAGAAGAAACCCAAATGTCGGTTGCATAACTTTCTCTGTTACATTTTCTAGATGTCAACCACTCCTGGAAGTGTTGACAATTGTTTTAAATAACAAAATTAACCAAAAATCAATCCAAAATTCGAGTTCCACACTGAACTGGCACGGAAGTTAATTGCTGTGACTGCCACACCAACAATAATAAAAATATGTCAAATTAATTGCTGCATTTTAAACATTAATTTTAACACAAAATGTGAAGGACAAAAAAGATATTGTGTTACAAAATTTCCAGCTCGAATTGATGAGTTTGGACTGGTACAGAAAAGATATAGAAATCGAAGTGAGGGCAATCATGCATATCAAACACAAATAAACAAACTAAAGACATTAGTAAAATTCAGTTCAGAGGGACCAAAGATTAATTTGGGTAATAACTATCATACTCTACAGTGAAAAGAATCTCAGCTGATTTGTGAATTTCTGACAAAGCACAGTTCTAACTGTTGATAATGTATGCATGCAGTTTGTGTTTCATAATTTTGCAAAGATAAACTGAGATTTTGTACTTTACAGATTCGGTGGCAGTCTCAAGATCCCCTTGTCAGTCATCAATCATCAGAGTTAATACCTCCCATGAACAGTGATTGTGTTAGACCATGTTTGAAGCCTCTCAGACCGCATTCTGTGTATTTCAATCACATCAATTAGCTTCTTAGATCACTTATTCTGCATTGAAGATGCAGAAATATCTTTCAAAGACAGGTTAGATAGATAGATAGATAGATAGATAGATAGATAGATAGATAGATAGGGAGGTAAGGTAAATTGCCAGACAAATAAAGCAGAAGCATTGTGACATTGCACATTCTCAACCTGATTTTATCATTTTACAAAGAGATCCCATTTTAATTAAGAACCAGCCAATCTGTTCTTGTGATGTGTGATAGACAGTGAATCATTTGACTGAACACCTATTTTCTGCAGTTTTAGTTTTTTCTCAATTTTGTTTTGCCACCTTCATAACTAGATATTGTGGTAAAAAACAACAGTGGTGTTGTTTTAAATAGTTCATAGAAATAGAGGAGGAGGGGGAGGTCCACTCACGAGTGAAGTCACTGATAGAAATTGGCCTGTAATGGTACATAATTAGAAGAGTGTGAAACTAGGAATGTAAACAAAAGGCCTTGGGGGATTGACCACTATATTTAACAGTGATTTAACCAATTTTTCCACAATACCTGCAGTGTTTCATGATCCTTGCAGTCATCTCTCACCATCTAGCACACTTGTTGGAGCTGACACATCAGTAGTTCCATAAAATCCATGAATTTGTACAGGTATTGCATTGTCTCTATAGTGATGGGCCTCAGAACTCAGACTCACTGGGTTGGAACAGGGTCAAGGCCCTAGACTGGACATGTGAAATTGCCAAAGAGGGCAGCACTGCCTAGTACTCTCCAGTTCATTGGTAATCTCAATGGCATGAGTCCTATGATTTTCTTGTCAGGCAGCTGACAGGCGCTGCCCTCTCTGGTAATTTCACATGTCCAGTCTAAGGCCTTTACCCTGTTCCAACCCAGTGAGTCTGAGTTCTGAGGCCCATCACTATAGAGATAATGCAATACCTGTACAAATTCATGGATTTTATGGAACTACTGATGTGTCAGCTCCAACAAGTGTGCTAGATGGTGAGAGATGACTGCAAGGATCATGAAACACTGCAGGTAGTGTGCAAAACATGGTTAAAACATCATGTTCAGTCCCCAGAAGTTCTTTTGTTTACTTTTTTGAATGGACTTGTTTCAGACTCTGTTCTATTAGGTATGATAGCCCATATATATACAGGCGAATCCACCCGTGGGTCCACTGGGATTTTCTGGTCCGCTCTCATTATCTGAATTTTACAGTTACCTCTGTCGTCTGCTACAGTGACAACGTGCCAGTTCAGTTTGGAATTGTCAAGCTAGCTGTCATACCTTTTCTAATAGTAATAGGCATTGGAGAGAATGGGCAGTTGAGTGGAACCACGGGTGGATTCGCCTGTATATATATGGGCTATCATACCTAATAGAACAGAGTCTGAAACAAGTCCATTCAAAAAAGTAAACAAAAGAACTTCTGGGGACTCAACATGATGTTTTAACCATGTTTTGCACACTACCTGCAGTGTTTCATGATCCTTGCAGTCATCTCTCACCATCTAGCACACTTGTTGGAGCTGACACATCAGTAGTTCCATAAAATCCATGAATTTGTACAGGTATTGCATTATCTCTATAGTGATGGGCCTCAGAACTCAGACTCACTGGGTTGGAACAGGGTCAAGGCCTTAGACTGGACATGTGAAATTACCAGAGAGGGCAGCGCCTGTCAGCTGCCTGACAAGAAAATCATAGGACTCATGCCATTGAGATTACCAATGAACTGGAGAGTACTAGGCAGTGCTGCCCTCTTTGGCAATTTCACATGTCCAGTCTAGGGCCTTGACCCTGTTCCAACCCAGTGAGTCTGAGTTCTGAGGCCCATCACTATAGAGACAATGCAATACCTGTACAAATTCATGGATTTTATGGAACTACTGATGTGTCAGCTCCAACAAGTGTGCTAGATGGTGAGAGATGACTGCAAGGATCATGAAACACTGCAGGTATTGTGGAAAAATTGGTTAAATCACTGTTAAATATAGTGGTCAATCCCCCAAGGCCTTTTGTTTACATTCCTAGTTTCACACTCTTCTAATTATGTACCATTACAGGCCAATTTCTATCAGTGACTTCACTCGTGAGTGGAACACATGAACTGACTGTTTTTGCCTGTGTCCAAACAAGGGAAAAAATCATATGGGTACACAATCTTATCCCATCCCCTTGTAAATTAACCACACCGATAATAAACATATTGATATCACTAAACTTCTAGTTGACAGTGTGCACTGTGTGCAGCACCTGCTTTATGTAATCTGAGTGAAGGTTAGTTCCAGGAACATACAACCACTTATTATAAAAATACATAAGATCACAGGATGTCATTATTGCAAATGATCATCCCTAAGAAATTAGTTCTTAAGCTTTCATACCTTTTATTGTCTAGCTTGACGAATCATATATGCAATTAAAACATTGTTTCGAGTGTTCTGATAATTATAATTATCTCAATGAAATGCCCAACCAGGGGTGCCGGAAGGAAATGAGGGCGGCAGTGGCGGTCGGTCGAGAAAGGGCAAATTTAATTCGCGCGACAAAAATTTGATTAGCGTCAATAATAATTTTGAATTAATAATTAACAAGAATCCGCGGATTCAACAATCGACCTCAGTGGCATTGAAGATGTTGTTGCTCTAACCACTGAGCAACCGAAGTGTATGATGACGAAAGGAATGGCAAAATGAGTAATTGTGACATGCACTGCATGATGAGACATGAGTTATTTTAAGGTGATACAAGAAAGAGGGAACATATTGGTTTTAAGAGTTTATTTGATATGTTACAGTGTTATGACATTGGATGACAGCAGCAGAGTCTATAGTTCTGGGGAAATGTCTTTCGGGTGTAGATGGATTGCGGTATGTGATGATGTTCTTCAATCATGTAATGACAGGTACTGTCTTTTATAGGACTGTTTTGGACAAGTAGGTAGGGGAATGGGGGCACATTGGGACGCTTTTAACGTCTACTAATTTTGCTCAATGATGAAAGCACTGAAGAACTCAGATGTTTGCATGAATATCACCAATACTATTGAGCTTAAATGCAAGGCATAATAAACTAGACTGCACCTACCCTTTTGCAGCCAGAGAGTCGTAAAAATGACTGTCCCAATGTGCCCCGGCTAAAACAGCCAGGGCACATTGGGACATCAATTAAAAAATCATTTTAACACTCCACGTGCAATAGATATCACATATAAGTAGTGCATAAGATAATATACAGTGCATTAACACTTTGTAGCGCCAATAGTTCATAACTTTAAACAGTTTTAATCATTTAACATAAACTGTCCTGAGTGCGGACATCTATGTAAGTAACACACAGTGCTTTGCGACAAATTGTGCACAGATCATGGTAATCCACTATGCCTCTATTTCCTGTGGCCTGAATACCTGTTGTGTGCTGTCCCAGGTCATTCAGTTGCCTTGGACACTTAAATTCTGCCATATTAAGGGCGTCCCAATGTGCCCCAAATTCACTGTCCCAATGAGCCCCGATATGACTTTTACACCAAAATGCTAATTTCTCGGACACCTGTGAGTGTGTTTATCACGATAGCAATACATAACTGTTCGTTACGATATATAAAATTCATACAAGCACTGAGAAAGCCTCATTGTTCATGGTTTGTCCACAGAATGGTTCGAATTGAACCCTTCCATATTTACTTTGGTGGTAGGAAAACAAACTTTTGCTCACCATACTTCTGCATGTGGCTGTAATTTGTCTTTAAAACCATGGAAACATCAGGATGTGAAATTACAAGATATGATGGCACTCCCATATCCTATACCTTGCCAGGATCCAAGAAAACCCCACCGTCCCACAGTGCCCCGCGTCCCAATGTGCCCCCGTTCCCCCTAAGGTATTGACAAATGTGGATTGATGAAAGCACGCAGTTATTCCATGACAAGTTGGGCTGTAAAGTTGTGTGGAACTGAGAAATGAAGTGTCGACTTGGAAGGTCGTGACAGGTTGTCAACTGCAAAAAAATCAAAGTTACTGACTACCAATAATACTCGCACAATTTGCAATCAGCTGCAAGTCTGAACCCACAATCTGCTGCTTTGGAAAAAGTTTCCCAAAAACTGAACATCATTCAAGCTAAATCCAAAATCTATATATCCAACATAAAACAAAGCAAGAATCCTAAAGTGCATTCAAATATATTATAATTATTATGAGTTTCTGAACAACTGGCCAAACTACAAGCCACTCAATACACATCAGGAAGAATACTAATTAACTAACAAGACTGAAGTAATTAATTGTGACAATGTTTCACTATGTTATAATAATTTGAAGTGAATGTCAACAGTCTGGCAGCAGCTGTCAAGCAACTGTCAAAAAAAAGTAGTCACACAAAAAACAACACAATTTGGTTTACAACCAAGAAATATGTAGGCCGATAAAGCGATAATTTACTGCGCACATGAACTAGATTATTTCCAATTACGGGGTCTAGGCCTGAAATGGCCTTATTTTATAATGGCACTGTCAGCTTTCAAACTGTACTATATAATGGCAGCAGGACGTTTCACCACTGGGATGTTTTGCTACTGGCAGTTGTGGGACGTTTCACCGCCGGTTCATCGCCGCACTTTTTCCTGTACAGTGGTTAATTGACAATCACCTGATATCTTCTGAGAGGTGACAGCTCCACTCCGTTTTCTGTTGAGATCACATCAGGCTCCGAGTCAGCATCGGAACTTTTTCTGTGGGTGGACGGCTGGGCAGTGGAACTTTTACTTCTGGTACTTTAACTATTTCCGGCATTGTCATAAAACTTAGTCTTCTTAGAGAAGGTAAGGCATGTGCTAGGATGATGTCATAACATTGATACTATGATAAACTGGAAAATGGTGATATGCACTAATAAATGAGATTTACAAAAGGGGCACCATGAGCCACCTGGAGATAGGGCACAATGAGCCATTTCCTATAAAGTTTTAATGTACAATTAAACTGAATTTTAACAGCAACTGTACTGTTGTAAGTCCAGAACTATAGTGCAAGACATCAGCAGCTGTTTAGGACACATTTGTGCTATATACATGTGAAAAATATGTAAAATCCATCTGATCCATGTTGTGGTGTATGCCAAGGGAAAATTTCAAGTAAAACATCTGGTTTATGAGGTATCAGTTCTTAACAGTTGAATGAGATAATACAGGTATGTAAACAGCCCCCCATGCCATGGCTCATGGTGCCCGAGGGTGGGGGCACAATGAGCCGCTAGACTAAATTTTTTAAAGACAATGTTTTGACTACTTAAGAATTAAGAATATAATGTAACAACACTGAATATTGTAGCCAAGAGGTCTTGTCATGATTATATAAAGCAACCAGCTATTTACCATTGAAACTTTAGGCTCAGGATCTTAATTTCAGAGAAACAGCTCATGCATGGTGCCCCTCTCTCCCCTAAGATCTGTATGTCATGCTGCAGATGAGAAAATCTCAAACTTATAATTGACAGGGTTAGTTAGACAGATATAATGGCATACACATTCATTGCAGTGCAAGAACTTGTAAGTCAGTATATATAAGTCCAATTCACCTGGCAACTTTAAGGCAATTAATTTATCTTATAGATCTAGAAACAATCAGGATAATTCTTTTGCTAAGTTTCAAGAATTTTAACAGAATTTTTTTTAAAATAAGTTTGTTGTCATGAGTACCCTGAATAGATCTACCCTCTAATTCTAAATTGCCATCAGCTTAATTGCTAACTGTGGGTTAAATTAG
The DNA here is from genome assembly GCA_026936325.1 of Platynereis dumerilii. Classification (NCBI taxonomy): domain Eukaryota; kingdom Metazoa; phylum Annelida; class Polychaeta; order Phyllodocida; family Nereididae; genus Platynereis; species Platynereis dumerilii. The sequence goes on from JAPTHN010000329.1 coordinate 140,943, forward strand.
GTGACACCTTTAATGGCATTGTCTTTCTTTAATAGCAATCAACGATTCTTTAAACTTTGGCAAAAATCTTGATTGCACTTCTTGCCAGAGCTCTGCATCAGCCACAGCCAGTACAGTGCACCTGTACACCAGATCTGTCACCAGCATGGACACTAGGGGCACTGCAGCATCAAATAGCGCGCGGCGCCATCTGTCGGCCGGCGGTTATACACGCATGCGCAAACAGAGTTTCACCTTGGCGTAAACATCCGGTTCATTCGATAATAGCTGCAATCTTCTTGAAAATGCCACTTATTCAAAGGAAGAGTTGGCGAAATAAAAAGTCAGCCACACGTCATTTATACGGCGGAACAACCACAGAAAGGATTGTAACTACTACCGTATGAAAAGTCACTGTTCAGGTGCATATGAAATCTGTAAACTGCTACTAAATGATGAAAATTGAGACGAAATTTACGAAATTCGTCGATGTCACGTGACTCAAACCAGTTATGGGCCTCTAACCAATCGACGAGGTCGATTGAAAAATGTTGGCCTAAATCACTGTAAATTAAGGCCTAATAATGTTTTTTCTTTGACATGAGAAGGGCAACCTTGCCCCCCCCTGCCCCTCCTGGCCAAGGGCAGGAGGGGCAATTGCCCCCCCCCTGCACCCCCTGTTCCGGCACCCTTGTGCCCAACATGACTAATACATGATGCTAGGTAGCTTGGACAGTGCTGAAATTTATTTCATTGAACTCTGTGACCCCAACAAACCCCAGAATAGACCCATCATACTCTCACATCAGATCATTATTTACCACGATAGAGAGATTTCAAGGAACGGCGACCATCTTGGACGCCATCTTGAATTGCCGGATTTGAGCAGCCGGTTAGCGAGGTTGTGAACCTGGAGGTGATAGCTGAGGGTCTCCGACCATACCACACAACCTTTTACAGCAGCCCGTGTCTGGTGGACTGAAATATTGGGCCCTGGCCCCCTGGGTAAATTAAATTGTGTCACAGGAAGATTTTTCTTGAGAATATGAAGAAGCCATTCACACCTCTACGATTTCCTTAACTTCCATTGGAGAGAGAAAAAACTGTTTTACTTGGCAATTCCTGGAATTTAGCGAAAGAAACGAAATAATGTATGAATTCACGCAAACGAAGGAGAAGTCAAAGACAGTCTTTGAAGTTGAAAGACTCCTGAAAAAGCTTCTTGCAGATTGGATGAAAAATATTCATATAAACGTACACCACACATAGAAAACTGGAATTTGAGTGGAGCAAATTTCAACCTTTGAATCTTGACCAGGAAGGCTTGACGGACAACACACTATTATAAGTATTATACACTGCAGCTCATGGTCTTACATCCCAATCCGACTACTTTCTGTTCCTGAGTCAATGAAATTTACAAAGGGTTTTACGAAAAAATGCTGACAGCCGTTCGTTTGGGCATTTTGCAAGACTATTATCACCAGGCGACATACTTGCATGGGGACTTGTTAGTTTAGTCTCTGAACAGGCACGATGACTATCGGATAAGCATTGATTCGTGAACTTTCCAACATGTGCCCATGACCCATGCATCGACAATGGATAACAACCTAAATCAGAATTACAAGTTTTTACAGAACCAGTCCTTCTAATGTGTGCACCATTGGACATTTTGAGAATAGAAGCAACCAATGTTGTAATAGTTATGGGTAATTTAGTGGGCATGTTATAAGCCAAATAGGGACAAACTATTTACCGAAACGTTAGAATTCTTTTGAGCATCCGAGGTGATTAAGTAGGTCAAAATGCAAAATTCTGGTCGGGGATCCTGGGCTGCAAATGGATTATTTGGCCAAAATGGGTAAAAATATGATCAAGGCTCGACGATTCCCTGAAAAATCACGAGAAATTGGTTTTTTGCCCATAAAAATAACATTTAATGCTTTTTCTAGCCATATTGTGTCTAGATCTTACACATATAATATTTCTGTTTATTTTATGTAACATAGTGGATATTTGCCACGAGTGAAGTCACTGATAGAAATTGGCCTGTAATGGTACATAATTAGAAGAGTGTGAAACTAGGAATGTAAACAAAAGGCCTTGGGGGATTGACCACTATATTTAACAGTGATTTAACCAATTTTTCCACAATACCTGCAGTGTTTCATGATCCTTGCAGTCATCTCTCACCATCTAGCACACTTGTTGGAGCTGACACATCAGTAGTTCCATAAAATCCATGAATTTGTACAGGTATTGCATTGTCTCTATAGTGATGGGCCTCAGAACTCAGACTCACTGGGTTGGAACAGGGTCAAGGCCCTAGACTGGACATGTGAAATTGCCAAAGAGGGCAGCACTGCCTAGTACTCTCCAGTTCATTGGTAATCTCAATGGCATGAGTCCTATGATTTTCTTGTCAGGCAGCTGACAGGCGCTGCCCTCTCTGGTAATTTCACATGTCCAGTCTAAGGCCTTGACCCTGTTCCAACCCAGTGAGTCTGAGTTCTGAGGCCCATCACTATAGAGATAATGCAATACCTGTACAAATTCATGGATTTTATGGAACTACTGATGTGTCAGCTCCAACAAGTGTGCTAGATGGTGAGAGATGACTGCAAGGATCATGAAACACTGCAGGTAGTGTGCAAAACATGGTTAAAACATCATGTTGAGTCCCCAGAAGTTCTTTTGTTTACTTTTTTGAATGGACTTGTTTCAGACTCTGTTCTATTAGGTATGATAGCCCATATATATACAGGCGAATCCACCCGTGATATTGGCTGATACTGGATTCCTATAAAATGCTGTTTTTGGCAAAAAAAGGCCGTCCAGAGATTTTAATTTCACATAGTGCCATAAGTTCAAATGGCTGTAACTTTTTTGTGCTTTGATGGATCTGGTTCATATTTGGCTGAAAACTGCCCCACAAAGTCTAGAAACTGACAACAATAACTGTTTTTAGCAGAAGACTTTCGTATTCCTGTAATTGATGCATGTGGTGACAAGAGGCAGCCCTACCCCTTAATTCAGCCATTTTCCGAGATTTGCATTTTTGGTGCAATTCACAATGCTAGTCATCACAAATTGTTTTTCCACCACTCTTAATCATTTTTCTATGGACAGGTGGTTGCTCAGAGGCAATAAAATTGTATCTTCAGTGGTTGATTAGATATTTATACTAATAATCCAGCCGCTTAAATCATGTCAATGCAACTATGAGCAGCTGGCTCACGATGAAGTAATGCAATATGTGAAAGTAAGGATATATGCAACTCATAGCTAATTTTTTCCACCACTTTCAAAAACTTTTTCATTGAACAGGTCTTAGGAATCCTAATAATGCTATAAAACAGATTTTCATGTTCTCAGTGCCAGTTACTGTCCCATGTGGTCTGAATAGTGGCCATCTTGGATTAGAGTCAAGATCAGCCTAATTTTGGAAAAAATCGATAACTTCTGCACAACCTGTCATAAATAGGCATGTGATACCACTTTTTCAAGGTAAATCAGGCTGTGAAGTTGTTTTAAAAGGTCTTTTTTGTGATTTGTCTAATCTTAATCACAAAAATCTAGAACATTAAGCAAAAATGCTCTTGTGTTTCTCCTATACAATTGTACAGCTGAGTTTCCAGTGTCCATTCCTTGTTCTCATTCTTGTTTTGGTATGCCAGGTATGGTGCATCATCTGCCCCTATATCTGCAAAACTTCATCCACTTGTGCAGTATTGTTCATTAATGTCAAAAAGATGCCATGCAAAATTTATGAAAAGATGTTTTTGCCTAAGGGTAGCACAACAGCAGCCTTGAAACTTCATCATTTGGTCCTATTTTAGTGGTTTGCGGTAATAAGCACCCTATAGGTACATCAACGTTGTAAGAAAGTTGCTATGTCACCCTGTTCGTCAATTGACCTAGAATTGTATGGTAGAAATTATGTTGTCACAACGTTGTGTCAAGCAACATTAAAGATATGACATTACGACGCGATTGAGGCGACATTTTCACAACATTGTGAGGCAATGTCAAGGGTTCGACGTTAACTTGCAATTTTGTGGCAATGTTGCAAAAAAATCTCAACATCGTGTTCATGTTGTGGTAACATAATTTCTACCATACATTTCTACAAGAGTGAAAAATATCTAAAGGCACAACAGTAATAAAAACAACATATATAATACAAGTAAATTGAAAAAATAAATAAATAGTTGAGAGAAAAAAAATACAAAGTTCACACATACCATATCTCTAGTTAGCTAGCCAGTACACAGTGGCTATTTCAATCATCGTTTGCCTAATTGCTGTGTCCCCCTCCTGTCCTAATTAACCTACCAAGTGCATAAATACTGGACGTAAAGCCCCAATCATCCATCCATCTAGCCAGTACACAAGAAGTGAATAATGTCATTAATTTCACTCAGATCTAACAACAATGGGTCAGCAGCATGATTGTTACTAAACTGAAACAGTTTCCTTATTTGAAAGCCAGATCTCAAAATTGACTCCTTTACATGTACATTATCATAATTTGAATAGCAACATTGATCGTTTCCAAAGAAGAGAAGTCGCGATTGCGTGGAGACATTTTCTTTTTTATGGGGAAGAATGTGATAAATAAAAAATAGATGTAAAATGACTTTGGGAACTCGAAGGAGTCTACCAAGTGTGGAAGTGGGTGCGAGTGGTTTTAATTTTTAGGGTTTAAACGAAGCACCCTAAGGTCAGGATATCCCGCTCATGGGTATCCCACTCTGTGTGATCTTTGTTGTTAGTCTTGTGTTGGTATGCCAGGGCATCCCACTGGTATGGGGGACTTTGGGGGTATCCCACTGGCTGTCCTTCTTGTCATGGTATGCCAGGGTATCCCACAGGGTAGCCTCCTTATCCACTAGATCATTCTTGTTCTGGTAGGCCAGGGTTTTCCACTGGTAAGGGGTACCTCACAGGGGGCCCTCATTTCCCTCATTCCTGTGCGGGTTTGCCAGGTTAACCTACCAGTAGAAAGGTATCCCACTGAGTGTCCTCCATTGTATGGGGGTATCCCACTGAGAGGCCATTCTAGTACAGGTTTGCCAGGTTGTCCTACTGGTAAGAAGGTATCCTACTGAGTGTTCTCAATTATATTGTATTGGTTTGCCAGTATATCCCACAGGTATTGGGGCATCCTAGTTGATGCCCTCCTTCTCCTCATTCTTGTACTGGTATACCAGGGTATCCCCTGGTATGAGGGTATCCGACTGGATGCCCTCCTTGTGTTACCAATGGGTTCCCGATATCCCATGGCCAGACCAATGCAATACCCTGCTATACCAACACAAGAATGGGATACACTGGCTTACAGGTTCAAGAATGAAGACAAGGAGGATACCAAGTTGGATACCCCCATACCATTGGGATACCCTGTCATAGTGTCATACCAATACAAGAATTTGGACAAGGAGGACTCCCAGTGGGATAAACTGCAGGCCAATGGTCACATATATATCTTTCTTACTCTTTTATAATGAAATAATCAAGGTGGTAGAGTAAAGTGCCCCCTAGTGAGTAGCCAATAAACAATTTGATTGAAAACACATAATTGGCACTCTTTGAGAGCATTCAAATTCAATCAACTTCATTAAATGAGTAGTCTCATAGATGTACCTTTAGACAATTTTCACCTCTACAATGCATTACACACTGAAATTAAGGGTTATTTACCTGCCCAGGACAAAACGTGAGTCGGCAAAGACGTGCATCACTAGGGAGTTCCCTTAACTACCAATCAGAACTCAAGAAATGAGAATATCCCCTAACCTGTGGCCAGGATAGGTTAGTGATATTCCCATTTCTTGAGTTCTGATTGGAGGTCAAGGGAATCCCTAGTGATGTACTTCTTTGCTCACTCAAGTTTATGCCTTTGCCTTCCAATAGAGGGTGCTTGACATGCACACCTTGATTATTTCATTAAGAGTAAGAAAGACATATAATTATATATTATAAGCCCTGCATATCAGTATACGGATGTGGACATGGGAGGCACTTAGTGTGATATCTCCATAGCCTACTGGTGGGATACTCCAGCATACTATAGTACCAGAATGACGACAAGGAGGGCACCAGTAGGATGCCCAATACCAGTGGGATACCCTGGCACACCCATGCAAGCATGGGGACAAAGAGGACACCCAGTGGGATACCCCCATACCAATAGGATAACCCCGCAAAACACTACAAGAATGAGGCCATGGAGGGCAGTCAGTGGCATACTCCAATACAACGGAAGACACTCAATGGGATACCCTCTTACAGTAAGATAACCGGGGATACCATACTAGAAAGGGGATAAGGGGGCACCCAGTGGGATACCCCCATGCAATGGACGACAACCAGTAGGATACCCGGCACACCCATACAGGAATGAGGACAAGGAGGGCACCCTGTGGGATACCACCATAATGGTGCATAAGCATACTAATACAAGAATGAGGACAAGGAGAGCACCCACTGGCATACCTCCATACCAGTTGGATAGCCTGGCCACCCGTACAAGAATGATTTTGGGGACAAGGAGGATACCCAGTGGGATACCGTGGCGTACCAGGACAAGAAGGACACCCAGTGAGATACCCCTATATCTGTTGTGTTGCTGACACATCTTGCAGCTTTATGTTGACTTGATCCAGTCAATGCCACTAGGACTCCAAATTACTCTATAATATACCAGAGAGTGTTTCACTATGGTGTTGAAATTTTGGTTTTGAAGTTTTTTCGTCACCAATATGTTTCTTCTTAATCTTGAAGCCAAGATTTCTTATGACTTTGTTTGCATTGGATTTGATGCGTTTGTTCCAGCTTTGGTAAGCCTGATCTTTTTAATCAACTCTCCACCCTCCACTCTACCATTCTGATTGTCCAAGAAAGGTATCAAATATGCCTATTTATGACAATAAGTTCAGAAGTAGCCTGAGTACAATATGACGACAGCAGTGATGGAAATGGAAAATTTTTCGTCCAACGGAGCTCTCGGTTCGTGCGGCTTCGGCGTGCCATTCCAAATTTTAAAATGGAAAGAATGCTACCACCCGCACATAATTTTGGCTAAAAATCCCATTGGGACTGAAAAAGTAACATGATAATTGTACTTTCACCACTGATCATTGGGGGAGCTGTAGCAGAGTACAGCTCCCCCTGCTTTTTGGTCAAGGGAGCTCAGCTCCCCCGAGCTCCCCCCCCCCATTTCCATCACTGGACGACAGTGTAATAATGGTTGGTTTTAAAATGATTCTCATTAGATATTCAGACCTATATTTATTATAGTCTTATACTAGCAGCATACTAGATATTTTGGTATGATTCCAAATAACTTGGATAAATAAATACATCTGTTTGTTTTTTGAAAGTTGGTCATTGGCTTGTGCCTGCAGAAATTGGTTTTTCTTGTATGATAGCAATTTACACTTGATTTTACGTAAACAAAGAGTATTTTGCTAATTTTTCCAGATTTACTTGCTTAAGATTACATTAATTATAAAATAGACCTTTTAAAACAACTTCACAGCCTGATTTACCATGAAAAAGTGGTATCACATGCCTATTTATGACAGGTTGTGCAGAAGTTATCGATTTTTCACCAAAATTAGGCTGATCTTGACTCTAATCCAAGAGAGCCACTATGCAGACCACATGGGACAGTTACTGGCTCTGAGAATATGAAAATCTGTTTTACAGCATGATTAGGATTGCTAAGACCAATTCAATGAAAAAGTTTTTGAAAGTGGTGGAAAAAATTAGCAATGAGTTGCATATATCCTTACTTTCACATATTGCATTACTTCACCGTGAGCCTTCTACTCGTAGTTGCATTGACATGACTTAAGCGGCTGAGTTATTAGTACAAATATCTTATCAACCTCTGAAGATACAGTTTTATTGCCTCTGAGCAACCACCTGTCAATGGAAAAATGATTAAGAGTGCTGGAAAAACAATTTGCGATGACTGGCATTGTGAATTGCACCAAAAATGCAAATCTCGGAAAATGGCCGAATTAAGGGGTAGGGCTGACTTTTGTCACCACATGCATCAATTACAGGAATATGAAAATCTTCTGCTAAAAAAAGTTATTGTTGTCAGTTTCTAGTCTTTGTGGGGCAGTTTTCAGCCAAATATGAACAAGATCCATCAAAGCACAAAAAAGTTACAGCCATTTGAACTTATGGCACTATGTGAAATTAAAATCTCTGGACGGCCTTTTTTTGCCAAAAACAGCATTTTATAGGAATCCAGTATCAGCAAATATCCACTATGTTACATAAAATAAACAGAAATATTATATGTGTAAGATCTAGACACAATATGGCTAGAAAAAGCATTAAATGTTATTTTTATGGGCAAAAAACCAATTTCTCGTGATTTTTCAGGGAATCGTCGAGCCTTGATCATATTTTTACCCATTTTGGCCAAATAATCCATTTGCAGCCCGGGATCCCCGACCAGAATTTTGCATTTTGACCTACTTAATCACCTCGGATGCTCAAAAGAATTCTAACGTCTCGGTAAATAGTTTGTCCCTATTTGGCTTATAACATGCCCACTAATTGTAAAAGAGGTTTTCTTTCCCACACTTAGCAAAAAATTAAAAATCAATATTTAAAGCATTTCGAAATTGTGCCAAAAGGTACTTTGTGAAGAAAGTTTTCCATAATCCATAATAATAATAAATTAGTGTGTCCTAGTTAACCCTGGGGCTGTCATCGGTACAGCTAAAATTGAAGCTTTGAAAAAGTGCCTGAATCGATAGTTTATATGAAACAGCAAGTGTCATTGTATCATGTTAATGCTGTTCTGGTTGGCGTATTCATTGGAAAATATTGCAAGAAATCCAGCCGAATCCAACTTCAGCAAAGTCTTCAGTGAATCAGTCAGACACACCCACAAGACTGGCCGTAGGTCGTAGAGACGTCACTCTTAGATAGATATATCTCTCTTAGACCTTTAAAACGACATGTCATATGCGTTGCGTCTCGATAGAGTGAAAACTCGCTACAAAAATTGCCGGTAAACATTTGAAGTGGAGAGAAATACTACACGCCGATTGGCCAAGACGCTTGAGATGTCATTTCATGATAATGTGTGCTTTTTGAGCAAATTGTCTAGGGTAGATTGTCTGGGTGCCGAGTTCATGTTGTTTACACCAAACTACACCTCCCGTTTTCTTTTCTCGCTTGAAATCTCACTGGATGAGATGACGTTTCAAAATGGCAGAGTGTCTGACATTACATGCAGTGAATCACAATTCAGATTTCTTTTGATTTTCAGTGAAAAACTTGTGAATACAAAACTTTGGGATTTTGCTGTTTCTCGGGGTTAAGTGAAAAGGTATCGATTCATTGGAAAAGTTTTTATTGATTATCGCTTCGAGAAAGTTTTGTTATCATTGGCATCCCTTAGTTATCCCTAGTTATCCCTCACAAATAATGTGTAAGGATGAATAAAAAATATATTATGTCACGAACAAAACCTTAAGAAATTATAGACATATAGTGGTGCATATTTATTTTTGACACAAAATACATGTTTATATGCAAACAATGGTCGACACACATTCGTCATATGAAAAAGTTTAACAAAAACACGCGTAGAAAAAAACTTTAAGTTAGGGGCTACCATCAGATATCCAACGGAAGGGGCAGGTTTTTATTTTTTAGAAAAACAACTTCTTTTCAATTTTAGCAGAAATCGAGAATGCTTTCCTGGCAGTCTTGAAATAGTTTCTGTATTAGTAAGACACCGATTTGGAGGGTTATAACATGCATTTTTGTCAGTTAGATCCCGACCGGAGGGAGGAATCTAACTGACAAAAAATGGGGTTATACTGTATGATTTAGAGAAAAGAGGTTTTATTTATAAAAAGATTACCTGTCTGCTCAGCAAAAACTAATAAACTATAAAAGACTTGTAAGGTATATGAAAAAAAAGTATTTATTCCTCAATATGACGATAATGCAAATTGACCAAACATAATACATAATGATCAAATAATGATATATACAAATCTTGTCCTATGTGTAAAAATCACATTATGTTGACGATGGTAAATGAAATGAAAGTCCTCTGACAAAACTTATTTACAAAATAAAGAATAAGTCAATCAAACGTTTGCAGAAATGATAATACAAAATTGAACACAAGTGATGATAATGAAAATCTAACAGAGCATGCAAACATGTCTTTCTTGACTTTTCGAATATTGGTTGCTTTTAATGCCCCGGGGCTCTCACAATGGCATAAAAAAATGTGGATGAATATGTAAAAAAAAAGAAGATAAATGCGTTCACATTATGTTTTTATTTTCCAAGTAAAAAATTTTGCAGACCTATATGATCACAATTATATGTGATTCAGAGAATATAGTGCAGTCGAGGAAAGAGAGTTGAAATTTTTGCTGTTTTAGAACATCAGTGATGTCACTGCACTGCTGCAGATGCTATATAGGCCTGTATTGGATAGAGGTTGCAATCTTTAGCAGAATTGTCTGAGGTGTTTGGAGGCTAGCAAAACATATGACACCCTGCTGAGTGAGAGCATTGCTATGACCCCTCTTTCCTCCACTAACTGTTAATTGTGAGTATTGCACGGTTTTGAGACATTACAGTGAACATTACTGATAGTATAGTAGTCTGACATTTTTTTCATGTAGGTCATATTCATGATTGTCTGTTTTCACTGTTCATAAGTTACGACCTATAAAATCAGTCATACGAGTCGATACGACCCAATCAATTGAATTTGAAAGTCTTCATTTTAAAATTAAAGTCCACTTTTGGCATGGTCGCATGGCTTTTACCACTATGGCTTCTTCGTGAGCAAAAACAACTTTGACCAATTACGTTCCTGATTTGATGAAATGTCGGGTTGGGCTAAATTTGATCAGAAAAAATTCCTCACAAATAAGTTGAGTAATCCTACACTGACAATGAATATCTGAAAAGAGAGAAGTTTTCGTTATTTTTGCACGTTTATTCTCTTCCTCTTTCATGATAAGAATTATTACTAACTTACACAGCAAGGACTTTAAAAAAAAAATTACATCCCTATCAGCGTGCCTCGGCGGTCCAACGTCAGCCCGAAGTTGGTCCGATGCTACTGACATCGGACTGACGCGGGGCTGACGTTGGACCGCCGAGGCATGCTGACAGGGATATTACCATAATAAAGTGTTGAATGTTGATCACTTGTTATAAATTTATCATTAAGACACATGACGCACACTCGCACTAAAGTGATAAAATAATCATAATTTTTGAAAAAATAAATCATCAACTTACCGACATATTTATTCCTTGTAATTTATCTGAAAAAGTTGAAACAAATAAATCAAAATCAGATGTTTTTATAGCATAAGTTTTCAAAACTTAATCCTGAGCTTTTTAATAATTTTTACCTGCTGAAGATGTGCAAGTCAAGTGATACATGTTTTCATCGGGCTGACCTATAAAAAAAACAATAATCAATAAATAAATATCAAACTACCTTTTTAAACATCCTAGCCGAACACCTTTCGGCTCAAGGAAATCTTCCAAAGTATCTAATGATGGTTGCCAAACAATTTTATTGATATTAGGCCTAAGTACTTTAAATGTACATTGAACATTATTTACAATTCTACGAGAGCAATTGATGAAATTATACATAGGTGGATCCGTTAGGGGCCATAGGTGGAGCTGTGAGCACATGCAGCTACCCTGGTGGCAAAATCAATCTTAAGCCAAGAGTAACTGTGGACAGATGGACTACTCTGTCTACAAGTGGACCGCTGTTACATTGCCACTTCTTTTTCCAGCCTTGGCAGATCAGAACATATGCTGTCATGTGCTGCCACCTAGTGACTAGTGTGCTAGACAAGTGTGCTATTCTGTGAGCTCCTGCGAGCGGTCCACATCATTTCAGTCCGAGGAACTCACACAATTTTGTCTGGAAGAAACCGGGGCTGTTTCCGAGTGCTGATGGCTTTGTCTACTTCCTAAGAGATTGTGATTGCCGAGTCTGACTCTGGTATACATCAATGTTGAATGGAAATTTTGGGAATGTGCCTGTCTACAATTGGACTGCTCTTGCATTGCCACAGATCAGAACATATGCTGTCTTGTGTTGCCACCTAGTGACTAGTGTGCTATTCAGCGAGCTCCTGCGAGCAGTCCACATACTTTCGACCAGAAGAACACACACAATTTTGTCTGGAAGACACGGGGCTGTTTCTGAGTGTGCTGATGGCCTTGTCTACTTCCTTAGAGAATGTGATTTCCGAGTCTGACTCTGGTATACATCAATGTTGAAAAGAAATTTTGTGAATGTGCAATGAAATTGGAACTATTTCTTGGGACAGCAATGCTGTAGCATAGGAAATCAACTTTTGTGCCAGGTGGCAGCAGCATGCAGTTCTCAGTTTCACCAGACTGGGAATGTGCAATGAAATTGGAACTATTTCTTGGGACAGTGATGCTGTAGCTTACAAAATCAACTTTTGTGCCAGGTGGGAGCAGCATGTAGTTCTCATTTTCACCAGACTGTGGGCTACTTTAATCTAGACATGTTGCACTGTCACAAAGGTCAGATTGTAAATTATCATTTGCGGTATTGGTATATAGGTTTATTACAATTGGCATTCTGGGTTGTTGTCAACAAATGTCTGCAAATTCTGGTATTCTAGGTCGTTTGTCAACAAAATTAATGTCTGCAAGTTCAGACATAATTTCTAGGTTGTTTGGCAACAAACATCTGCAAACGGTCAATATTATTCATGCAATAACTTAACAACATTGAGTATAGCTATGAATACTATGACATGCTTAAAATGAGACCACTATAGGTATCGACCTCCCAGAGTAACGGGACCGACAAGATGATACACTAAAAATGTCAGGACAAAATTGGTTTTTTAGATTCAAAACGGTTTTTTGAAAAACCAAATTTCAATGCAAAACCAACATGGATTTTTAAATGTAGGCTGAAGTGGAAACAAACTTGTTTTCATGGAGGCCAACTAAACAAAGTGTGACTAGCTGAACTTTTTTCACCAAAATTGCATAGCCGAAATGCTTAGCCCGAATGAACCATCTGGTCTGTCCCGAACTTGGTCGAAGTGGAAATTGTCTTCGAAACCTTCACCAGGTAAGCGTGCTTGTTCGTGCGTGTATAAAATAATATAATTTTAAAGGAGTGAAAAACAGGGTTCTCATGCAACCACAAAAACGAAATTCAAGGCTTTCAATGCATCACTTCAAGTCCTGCCAAATTACAAATATGGCAGACCTGTTGTTGGACAGGAGTCTCAGATACCGGACGCGTAATATCATGCGTCAAGTTCATTGATTTATCAGCGCATTAATGGCCTAAATCTTCAGGATTGCTTCGAAAATTAAGGTGGTATCTTAAAGGGCGGGCAGTGGCGGATCAAGACAGGGTCATCTCGGGGGGGGGGGCCAGGCGTGTTTCGGCATTTGCGGGCCCGCGTCGAGGCGCATTTTCTTCAATATACTATTATTAATCTCAGTGGTCTAGGGGGGGGCACCCCCGTATCCGCCACTGGAGGGGGGGCATGATGAAGATTTTTCAGTTTTCATGGATGAATGAGAACCCTGGGAATGTTAGTGCAGATATCAGCTACGGGATAAACACTTCATAAACACTGGATTGTTATACGAGTTTTATATATAGCTTCTCGGATTGACTTACCAAACAGATTTTCCACGTACGGAAAGAAGAATGAGCTTACAAACAATTTTTATCAAATTGACATGATAACAAATTGTAATGACAGCTCTTTTTTTTCATTCTTCCGACCCTCCTTAGAATAAGTGCCTCGAGAATATCTGAGAAGCTACTTATCAATTAGTAAGACGTTTCAAAAAAATTTTTGAGGAAAATAAAAATGAATTTCCACATTTATGATAAAGATTGTATAATATACAAACCAAACCAACACAAGGAAGGAACACTCTTCTACAGGTGGACACAGACAGACAAGCAGAAATAGAGACAGAGAGACAGACCTACTATACCCGCGATTGCAATCCAATATCTGACATTTGGCGGCACAAACGTTCCGTTGTGTCGCACTTGGAGCGTGAATTCCCATCCCGTGGTACTTTGGAAAATACCATAATAAGGTATCGGAGTTTTCTGTCCTGTGCAATAAGGCTCTTTTGACGATCCATGGACTTGTAGGCAGTAATCGGTGGCGTTATAAAATGGTGCAAACTCTTGAAATATGAACTGCATCTGTTCGTTCGTCCCCTGCTTGCCGAATGTGAGCGAACAATCGACTTTCTGAGCTTCCTGATCCAACCCACTTTTATATCCGTCACTCACCATGTAGAATAAGTTTGACGCTGACATCAGTTCAACAGTAGAAGAACGTTTGATTTCCAACGTTGGAGAATCTGAAATTACAAAATTATAATCTTAAAATTGAATTTTCTCCAAATTCAATTTAATCTCACATTCAATAAAAATGACAAATCTTCATATTTACATTTGATTGGAAAAATCTGATATCTTATGCGTCTCGAGCCCAGAATATAACAAAATTCCATTCAAAAGTATAAGAGTACTTAACAGGACAATATAATTACCTTGAATACAGCTATACATGACTTCCACACATTCTTTCTCCGAGTTCATGATGTTACAGCTCTTGATAGAATTACACAATCTTGTGATGGCGTATTCTAGTCGCGATGTTGTGTTGACGCTGTTCACTTGTACAATTGTCCCATTAGAAATAGACGGACAATCCAAAGTGAAATTTTGGCAAGTCACCAGTTTGTTCATGCCATCCAAATTTGATGGCGACAAAAGCGCAGTCGTAACACTAAGATCTGGAATAAGATTCAAATAAAATATCAGTTTTTAATGTATAAACATATCTTTATGATACGATATTTGGCGGCAAAAGCAGACCAGAATCTGCCACAGTGTGCAATGCAAATACACTTATTATGTGGCAAATGTTAATTCATAAAGCCATAATAGTAACTTGGACATTCCTTTCACATTAATCACAATGTAAAACCTGCTGCGTTACTGTAACTGCAGCACTTTGATATAAAAAAAGAGTGGAATGTTGCACTGTGAAAATGGCAATTTGTGTGTAATCATGCTGATGATTTGTCATGATCACACCCAATGCTTTCAATGATAATTTGATTTAAGGAGACTTATCTCGCTTGTTGGTGACAGCCAAACGAAAGGATTATGCATCTGATTTTTGCTCTAAAATCAGTTACGACAAGTCAAATGGCCTTCTCTTGATCATGACTAATCAAACAGCCTCTATGTTTCCAATGTTGAAAATAGAGAAGATGACACTTCATCGGCTATCATCGGCTTCATCGGCATTTTTCACAGTGAACTGGTCCTCATTTTTTCTATATCAAAGTGACAGACTCTAACAGTAAAGCTCAGTAACTTCTGCAAAAGTAATGTAGCTGGGTTTACAGTGCATTGTATTTGTTGTGACTGTGCATGCAATAGTGGTGTTTGCTAATTTTATTGTCTAAATGAAAAACAAGTATAGTGGTCCCTGCATTATAAGACCACGGTCTGACCACCCGCTCTGAAGTTGTCTCTCATGGGAGACCGGGAGCGAACTCTCTCTTTAGAGTAGGAAAGGCTCTAAAATTACTACGTTGTGAGGGAGGAAGGTGGTCACATTAACCAGTTGGTCTTACAAGAGGTCTTATAATACATGGACCACTGTAGTATCTACATGGTATACAATATGTGAATATGTAATGTTATATGTGCTGTACTATGCATTTTAATGTCATTGTTTTGCTTGAGGCATCATCACATTTCAATACGGTTTTTGTTTTTTGGCAACTCAGAACACATTTAAAAGAATGAATACTAGCTGCTAATGCACCAAGTATCATCAAAGTATAATACTGAATATTTTCGAAGTTTTTACCAACAGGGCCAATTTGGATTATTTTCTTAGAAATCTCTGAATTGAACTTGCTAACCCGAGGTGATGATGAATATATAGTTTCTGGAAAAGTTGTTATTAGTTGACTGCAAGCAAATCCCCCATTAATATGTGATGGTTGTCCAGTTGTTGTTGGGGTCAAACTAAAATTGTGGAGATTGGTATTGGAATTTTTGTGGAGATTTGTATTGGACTTTTTTGGAGAGGGGGGGGGGTGGTAGGGATGTTGGGATTTGGAACATCACCATTCAGCAAAAATAAAATAAAAAGAAGCTCTGAAGAATTAGAAAATTAAAAAGGGAAAAAAGACGAAAAATAAGAAAATGGGGAGGGAATAGAGTAATAAAGGAGAGTCTGTAGTTTCAACTTTGTAGTACAAGAAGAAAGAAAATACACAATTACTAACTTTGATGTGTATATATATATATATATATATATTAACATCAATACATTTGCATAAAAACCAAACAAACATAACAGAAAAAGACACAAGAACAAATGAAGCATATTCAATTATTCACAGAACCTCACAGAGACAAAAAAATAACGTGCTAGCACTTTAACAGCTGCTTGTAGATAGACTATCTACCTATCTGGCCATCTATGTATCTATCTACCTATATATCTATCTATATCTATCTACCTATCTATCTAACTATCTAGGCCTATATTTGTCTATATATCTCCCTTCCTGTCATGCTTCCTTCTTTCCTCCATTCCTTCCTTCTTTCCTTCCTTCCTCACTTCATTCCTTCCTTCCTTCTTTCATTCCTTTCTCCTTCTCTTCTTTTATTGGTTTAAGCTTTTTAAGTAATATGTAAACAATCTCCCTGGCTGGCACTTGGCTGCTGCCATCACTGCAGCAGAACATTTAAAATTCCCGGGAAAAATGTACATTTTAGTTTCGAAAATAAAAATTTATTGTCACAGAAGTTTACCAAAAGTTGATGGAAGCAAGATAATATTCTATTCAGACTGCATGCCAAGTTTTAATGACATAGGAGAAACAGCACGACCAGGGGAGTTGTCATATTATTTCCTGAAACTCCTCTCGCAATACAGGCTGCAAGCAGCTGTAAAAAAACTTGACAGGGCTACCAATAGATGGAGTAATAAGATAACATATATTAATTTAGCCCGAAGTATATATTGAATTATTATATTCATTATATTGTATTATAATATTGTAATAATATAGGATGCTACCAATAAATAAATGTATATGAAATAACAATACTCACAATTTAGAGTGATGAAAATCACACATCTGATAATGCTCAGTTTCTCCATCATGGTGTGTATTAATGAGATACAACAGGAAGAGTAAATTCCAATAAATAAAACAGGCTAAATAATAATTATGTATGATAAAATGAATGTAACTTTGCCTAAATCCTTAATGTGTGTAACCACAATGAACAGCAGAACTGAAATGCTAATTAAATACTGAAATCAGTTGTTTTATGTCCATGTCCTGATAACAAGCTTTGGTATATGTGATAAGGGTACAGTGTTACTATCCTGTCTGCCCTGTGACCACGTGACTCATTACACATACAACCATTGGAAATTGCAGATCACCACAAAAATGTTCCAATTTCACTCCAAAGGTTGGATATCCCCAAAAGTTTCACTCCTGATAGCCTCTAATTAAAGCTCAAAGCAGGATATTAAGGCAAACAAAATATATCCATGATATCCTCAATAGATATCCTTAATTTAAATGCACGTAGACTCCCAATTTTCCAATTTCAGTTAATTTACTTAATTAACCAGAATATATTAAATATAATTTCCATGCACTGCATATGATATGATGATCAGATGATGTGCTAGTGATCCAGTAAATCATATAGGGCAGACCAATGGAGATGGCCTGCTTTTATAAGTTTCACAGCCAATTTCGTGTCATCTATTTACTAGGAAGAGTAAAACTGTATGAAGTGAAAGCATGTATACAAAGAACAAGAGCAGGTATACTGCCTCCATATCCCCCATGCCCTACACATCTACCTATACCCACCAGAATTCCAATTTGAGTTATGCCAAATATTTCCACCAGGAGCACAATTGTGCATACATGTAAGGATGTGGAGACACCTGGGGGTGGAGTTAGCTTTTAAAAATAACATGGCTGCAGGCCAAAAGCACAGGAAAAAGTATTTGGGATGTGGAAATGGTTATGATATTTATTGATTTATGGTAAGATTTGACAAGTTTAGGGGGGTCTTTGAATGTTGGGAAAGGATGAGCGTTGTGCATGGTGTGGTGTTTGAGATATTTGATGGACGCCATGACACGGAGACTAAAAGTACAATCCCCCATAGCATAGCATGGGGGATAACTAGGCCACAACA
This sequence comes from Platynereis dumerilii, assembly GCA_026936325.1. Classification (NCBI taxonomy): domain Eukaryota; kingdom Metazoa; phylum Annelida; class Polychaeta; order Phyllodocida; family Nereididae; genus Platynereis; species Platynereis dumerilii. The sequence continues at coordinate 159,253 of JAPTHN010000329.1, forward strand.
TCGTACATGTTGTAGGGGCTGTACCAGTCAGTTTCACTTTCTTGATATATGTGTGTGCTGCAGTGTGCACATGTTTTGACTTCTGAGCAACTTTATGTTCAGTGTGCATGTTTTTATTTTCTTTCCCTTCCCTGTTCCCCTTTTCACTTCTTTACTTATCTTTTTCTTTTTTTTTCTTTTTAAAATTGTTACATTTGTGCCCACTTCCTTCTTTATGTCTGATAAATACATGTATAGAAGGGACTTCCTTTCACGTTTTCAACATACCCTGGATTAAATCATTTAAAGGTAATTTAATAATTTTAAGTGTAAAGGGGAGTGACAGAAGTACATAGATATGGTACAATCATTTAATATCAAGTTTTCTTCAGATCTGCTCCACTCTATTAAGCTGTCTGGCACTAGGGGGCCTACAGTGCCGCCTGTAACTAAATGAAATGCATGATATTGTTCCATTACATAATACAGTTCCGCCTATAAGTAATTGACATGCATGATATTGTGCCATTGCATATACATTGCCCACGAGTGAAGTCACTGATAGAAATTGGCCTGTAATGGTACATAATTAGAAGAGTGTGAAACTAGGAATGTAAACAAAAGGCCTTGGGGGATTGACCACTATATTTAACAGTGATTTAACCAATTTTTCCACAATACCTGCAGTGTTTCATGATCCTTGCAGTCATCTCTCATCATCTAGCACACTTGTTGGAGCTGACACATCAGTAGTTCCATAAAATCCATGAATTTGTACAGGTATTGCATTATCTCTATAGTGATGGGCCTCAGAACTCAGACTCACTGGGTTGGAACAGGGTCAAGGCCCTAGACTGGACATGTGAAATTGCCAAAGAGGGCAGCACTGCCTAGTACTCTCCAGTTCATTGGTAATCTCAATGGCATGAGTCCTATGATTTTCTTGTCAGGCAGCTGACAGGCGCTGCCCTCTCTGGTAATTTCACATGTCCAGTCTAAGGCCTTGACCCTGTTCCAACCCAGTGAGTCTGAGTTCTGAGGCCCATCACTATAGAGATAATGCAATACCTGTACAAATTCATGGATTTTATGGAACTACTGATGTGTCAGCTCCAACAAGAGTGCTAGATGGTGAGAGATGACTGCAAGGATCATGAAACACTGCAGGTAGTGTGCAAAACATGGTTAAAACATCATGTTCAGTCCCAGAAGTTCTTTTGTTTACTTTTTTGAATGGACTTGTTTCAGACTCTGTTCTATTAGGTATGATAGCCCATATATATACAGGCGAATCCACCCGTGACATTGCCGCCTGTAACTAAATGAAATGCATGATATTGTTCCATTACATAATACAGTTCCGCCTATAAGTAATTGACATGCATGATATTGTGCCATTGCATATACATTGCCGCCTGTAAGTAATTGAAATGCATGATATTGTTCCATTACATAATACAGTTCCGCCTATAAGTAATTGACATGCATGATATTGTGCCATTGCATATACATTGCCGCCTGTAAGTAATTGAAATGCATGATATTGTTCCATTACATATACAGTTCCGCCTGTAAGTAATTGATATGCATGATATTGTGCCATTGCATATACATTGCCGCCTGTAAGTAATTGAAATGCATGATATTGTTCCATTACATATACAGTTCCGCCTGTAAGTAATTGATATGCATGATATTGTGCCATTGCATATACATTGCCGCCAGTAAGTATTTGAAATGCATGATATTGTTCCATTACATATACAGTTCCGCCTGTAAGTAATTGATATGCATGATATTGTGCCATTGCATATACATTGCCGCCTGTAAGTATTTGAAATGCATGATATTGTGCCATTGCATATACAGTGCGGCCTGTAAGTAAATGAAACGCATGATATTGTGCCATTGCATCAATGCAAAACATCCTCAACCAAACTGCTTGTCGAGGCATGTGTTCTCATCCGATGAGAGGAAAACATAATGGGTCATAAAGGGTGATATTTGAGGCATGTGTGATAAAAATGGCAGCCAATTTTCTCTGATGTAGTTGAAGTTGGGTATGGGTCAACCACCCTTCCCTATTAAATAACAATGGGCCTGTGTTTCACTTACTTATCAAAGACTTTGACCAATAGGCCTACCTATCTCCAAGAAAATTGGCTGCCATTGTTATCCTCCATGCCTCACATATCAGCCTTTGTGACCACAAGCACTTCAATCATTTACCAACACAGCTTTATGGCCTGCATGATACTGGCCTCCTTAAACAGAACAGGGAAGGTAGGAAAGTTTGGACAATTCCCTTGAATCAGCCATCATGCACCCCCATTGGCATAACATTACTGCAGGGTGGTCGATTCAGGGGACTTTCCCACCTTGGTGTATCTGTACCACTGGCAGTGGTCTATTGCAGAACTGTTGTGAACAATTGTGATGCCTGTGTTTGTGACCCAATATATTTTCCTCTCATTGGATGACAATTCATGCTTCCACAAGTAGTTTTGCTGAGGATGTTTAGCATTGATGCAATGGCACCATTTCATGCGTTTCACTTACTTACAGGCGGCACTGTAGCAATGATGCAGCCATAAAAATGCATGTATATATTTTTCAGTATATGGCACGTACACGAATGTGTGTAGGTGCAAAAACGATCATAATCGAATTTGTGGACATGAAAAAATGCACATGTTACTCGTCTATGTGTAAAGACTAACATTCGTGTATGTGCTGCATTTTTCATTTGTATAACTGTCATTGCTTACATCATGGAAGAACCACGTAATTAGGGTTTAGGGTCAGAATTAGGGTTAGAGTTAGTTTTAGGCAAGTTGAGGGTAAGCATTTTTGTAATTACACCTGTACAAATTCGTGAAAGACACTATTTGGCACTTACACGAATGCCAAATTCGTGTATATGTTTGTTTTTTCAGTTACAAAAATTCGTCTACATGCAAAATATTGAAAAATATATACATCAAAAATGTGTGTCAATTCGAAATATATCAGACCACACCTTGTATACTGCCACCAGTTTATAAATTTTCATGAAATAAGAACTTCATTTTAATTAATGAATCAATATGACCATCTTACGCATAAGTCAACTTCTTGAACATGTTCAAGGTGGAATAAATAATAATGTAATGACTGTTTCACCCCTCAATAAAATTCTTCATAATGAGGTGCCATTATGTGAATAAATTGAAAAAGTCTACGTAAAATTTAATGTCTCTTCAGAATCATATGTACGGTAGTGAAGGAGCCCTTCAAAAATAATGTACATGTAGCACAAAATTGAGACATTTTTAGGCTCCTCGGTCAGTGCAGTCTGTTCGTAACACTTTCTACACCAAGAAGAACATTCATATTTTGACAAGAAGCTTCAAAACTTCCTGAAAATATTGAAATAATTACATTGCAGTCAATTCATCATTACACAGTTTACACTATAGAGTGTATTTTTAGTTTATGAAACAAGTCAACATGATTGGCTTGGACTAAACTTCCTGATTCACCAATGCGTAACATACCTGACAGTATCATGAGAATGATGGCACCCGTTAATTTTTTTGCTAGTGCAGTTTTCATTTGAAGTCATTTGCCAATGTATCAGGTATGTATTGTTGTACAAATCTGAAATAAACTAGTATCCAAATATTTCAGACCAGTTCTGGTCAGAAGTAACAATGGACTTGGTGGTTGCCTGTAGGCCCGGCGTTCTTCCAAAAAAAAAAACCAAATTTCAATGCAAAACCAAATTTCAATGCAAAAAATCAACACGGATTTTAAAAAAAATCCATGTTGTTTTTTTAATCTAAAAAACCAATTTTGTCCCAACATTTTTTAGAGTGTATCTCTTCAACCACATTATGTCCAAAACAGCGCCCACAGATATAGAAGAAGACAAAACAACACCCGTTATTCATTCGAAAATGGGGACTTTAAAAAAATCTAAATCATAAAAATTAAGACTAACCAATACATAAGCCTACCAAACCTGTTTTTACAGACTATCAATATACCTACCACTATTGTACCACTATTATTGTAGGCCTAACAGTGATTGATTTTGGGCATACTATTATTCTAAAAAGCTAGATTGTGTCCATGTCAAAATAAATTATAATTCAAGGGAGTGATTATGAGTGATTTAGGCATGTGCCCAATTAAAAATAAGGACTTATATTTAGCCAAAAGGACTCTGGATTATTGAAAAGGCAATCACTTTGGGCAGGACAAGCAATTTCTTAGCAATGCCAAAAGTACTAATATCCATGCTCAATAGGCCTATTGGGCACAGCAGTGCATATGGGCAGTAACTGATGAGAATTCCCATTCTTTTAGGATTCTACCTGAAACACTATGAAGTGACACTCGGCTTTTTTTCAAAACCTTTATCAAAAATAATGTGCACAAGGCACTTTAAAGGGCATTCTGCACATCATCTAACTGCTGTGGTGTTTTGTCCTAATTGTTGACCTCTTGTTGTTTTGACAAATTCTCTGTGAGCTATAAATAGATCAGGGTGGGGAAGCCCCTCAATGACATCACAGGACTCCCTCTTTCCAGTTTTTCTAGGATGGTTTTCCTGGGACTCTAAAAAGGTATTTAAACCATGTGCATGTTCCTGTAAAGTTGATCAACACGTGCTTTGCCAAATTAAACGACATGTGCAAAGTTTGAATAAAATCGGTGCAGTATTTTGTCTCGAAAGTTGTCCACAAGATTCCAGAGAAGACCAGTAACAATAGGGCAGAATGCCCTAATAATAAAAATTAATGAGCTGTCTCAGAGAAAATCATGCAGAGCCTGATTGATGACCGACTCGGAATTGGCTGAAACTTTCCACACATCAAGGTTCAGGTCTTTAAACATACAAGTGATGGTCAAAAGTCCAAATTTCATTTTTTAAGGTTGTGCCACAGCATCTTGAAAAAAAGATGTTTTTCACTTAAAATTGACTAAAAATTCACTCCGAGCGCCCATGAAATTGCATGTTTTTAAAGCCTCATTAAATCTGATAAACTGCAAATATAGTCATGTAAGTTTAAAAAGTTTGTCATTTGGAACCTTAAAAATGCAAAAAATTCTTTAAATCAATTTTGACATCATTCATCTGTTTTTGGCAGCTTGCCAAAAATTTGTCTTTGATGGATTTTTGAAAATTGTGAAAAACACCCTATGTTTAAGGGGGCTGTTCTCAATGCGCGACGCCTTTAGAAACCTGATTAAAAAAAAATAGGAATGCAGAACACTTGAATTTTACTAAATGGGTGTCCGTTCCGTGGGATATTTTGTTGTAAAGTAGCAATAGGTGGCGCTAACTTTCGAATTTTTCATTAAAATGTGAAAAACTACGAAGTTCAACAGCATCTACTTAAAAGCCAGATATGAAAATTTTTGGTTTAAACCACATTTTTTGGGTGACAGAATTGCAATATGTCATTTTCTATGACACTTCAACCCAATCCAAGATGGCAGTTGAGCTGGAATTCAAAATGGCCGCCAAAAAGTAAATTGTATGCAACTTTGCTCCAAATTGGGATAGAGCAGCACTATTTTGGCTTCAAAGATGGGTTTAGGGACCTGAGAAAGTCAGTTATGATATCAATTTTCATTTTACATCCAGCCGATCCAAGTTGGCATCCAAAATGGAATTCAAAATGGCTGCCGAAAGGTAAATATTACCTCTTTTCACTCATAAATGGGATTGATTGCCACTGTTTAGGCCCAAACATGGGTTTTTTGGGGTCTGAGAATTCCATTATGATATCCAGTATAGTCCATTTACATTTTCCTACCAAGATGGTGTCCAAGCTGCAATTCAAAACGGCCGCCAAAGGTGTATTTCACCTTTTATTGCTAATAATTGGGATTGATCACCACTATTTTGGCCCAAACATGGGTTTCGGGGGTCTTAGAATTCAATTATGATATCCAGTATAGTCCATTTACATTTTTCATAATAACACAGTGTCCAAGCTGCAATTCAAAATGGCCGCCAAAGGTGTATTTTACCTATTTTTGCTCCTAATTGGGATTATTCACCACAGTTTTGGCCCAAACATCGGTTTTGGGGGCCTGAGAATTCCATTATGATATCCAGTATAGTCCATTTATATTTTCCAACCAAGACAGTGTCCAAGCTGCAATTCAAAATGGCCACCAAAGGTGTATCAAAGGTGTATTTCACCAATTTTTGCTCCTTTTCGGGACTGATTGCCACTGTTTGGGCCAAACATGGGTTTTGGGGTCTCTGAGAATTTGATTATGATATCCATTTTCATTTCATTGAATCCAAGTTGACGTTCAAATCTGGAATTCAAAATGGCCACCACAGGTATATTTCGCTTATTTTTGCCTTTTGTCATGATGCAGCTTCGTCAAGTGTAAACAATGAAAGCATGAAAGTTTTATGGTCCATAAAACATTTCACAGGCGAAATGACAACTCAAAGTATTACTTTCCAGTGGTTACACTAGTCATAATGATACCCTACCTGGAATTTCATGTCCCTCCTGTTGAATATAAGATTGTAATTGGCCAAAATCATCTCAGATTGCACGCAGCCTTTGACATCCAAAACACATTTGTTTTGCAAAAATCGGATAGTGGCGTTTTGCAAAAACCGGATGGTGGGATGGTAGGTAGTAGTAGCAGTAGTTTAGTTCTCCCTTGACTCCGACGAGGGAGGAGTTGGACATAAACAAACTCCAGACTGCCCTGCCTGGTACCAGGCAGAGCAACAAATTGATCAAATTAAGGCCCGAGGACACGGCACATTCATTGGATGCTATTTTTTATTTTAATCTCAGCCGACCAAGCATTCCTTCTAAGCTCGAATTTAGAATGGCCATCAAAATGTAAATTCTAATTTCCTTTGCTTTAGTCTTGAATCTTGAATCTTCAAAAAAATTAGTCTTGAATCTTAATAGGGATACAGCTGAATTGTTTTTGGTGCAAAGATGCATTTTTAGATTCTAAGAATTCAATTTTGATATAAATTACTATTTAATCATTACCTGATCCAAAATTGTTTTTAAAAAAATTGAATTATGGGTGCCAAAAAGTGATTTCTATGTAGTTTACCTCCTTAATGAGATAGAACTGAACTTTTGAGGCATCAACTTGCATTTTGCGGGAATTAGAAATGAAACAAGATATCAATTTTTATTTTACCTCTTACTTCCATCCACTAGAAGACGGCATCCATGACGTAATTGAAAATGATTGCCAAAAAGTGAAGTCTACCTTTGCTCCTAATTGAGATATATTGATGAATTGTTCTGTACTTATGCGTCCAAATGACCAAATCTGAAGTATTATCCGACTTAGAATTCCCAAAGTGGTAGCTGAAAATGGAGTTTTATCTATATTTGGATAGAGCCTACCTTTCTAAATATAAAAGTAGAATTTAGCATCAGTGAATTGAATATTGTGTCAACCCAATCCAAATTTAGCATATCTGTGCTGACTCTTTTTTTAGGTAGATCCCAAAAAAAGCTAAAGAAAACTATATTTACTATCAATAGGGCTAGAGCTCCTATTTTGGAGTCAAACAGAGCATTCAGTTCCAACTTTACTGAAACCGAAGTCCAACATGGTTTTTGGACAGGGCCTGGAATGTTAAAATTTTACAACCAAAAGTAGGGGAGACCGGGATTAGTTGAATCGCGGGGTTAGTTGAAACTTGGCCTAAAATCTGCTTTATTTAAAATTTTTGGCCAAACAGGTACTTTTGGCAGATACCCTATGTATTGGCACATGTTATCATACCTTTATTCATTCAAAATATCAAAATGCTAATTCTGTAGGCAAGAAAGTTTGTTTTTTAGTAACTTGTTTGCTCAGTCTTCGAGGGAGGTTATTGTATAGCTATGATTTTAATCCAGGTGAACTAACCTTATTTCTAAATAAGCAAATCCATGCCTAATCTACACCCAGAAGCTATTTGTTGTGTGACTTTGATAAGACTGAAAAATAAGACAATATTGTGTTCCAGGTGTGATGGGGTTAGTTGAATCATGCATGGTGGAGTTGGCCGTAACATAGATTTCAAGTGTTCAAATTGCCTTGCAAATCATTGTTAGTTGGAGTTACTGCATTTTAGAACTACTGCAGTGCATGTTTGCATTCCTGAAAGGGAAATACGGAAAAACCAGCTTTTTTGCCAAAAATAGACAAAAAATTTAGTAAATTACAGTATACAATTTATTTTCAAATGAGTGTTGTACTGAAGCTGGTGGTCATCATAGGGATATCAGTTATGCAAACGAAACCCCTTGTATAAGAAGTTGTCTCCAAATTTGTATGGCGCATCAACTAACCCCCGGGTTGAATCAAAATTTTTTCTGGAAATTTGTGTCTGTGACACAAATTTCTATAATCATTTACAATATCTCTTGAGCTGATCATAGAGTTAAACACGCTCACTATCACATGCTAAAATTTGGTGCGAATATCTTGTACCGTTTGCTCTCCAGAGAAAAAATAAAAATGAGTGTGCAAACTAACCTCGGTCTCCCCTACAAACTGATTAACTAATTAGGCAGGCTATACAGGTGCCAGAAATGGTCATAAATTGAATTCGCATACCTCAAACTTCCAGAAGCAAGATAAGTTACGCCCAAGTAGGTCAAATTTACTACAATGTATAAGTGGCAATTCTGAATTCTACCTTAGCACTATCTTGGATCAGGTTATAGGGAAAAGAGCATGATTGTCAAAATTAAATGGTAAGACCAAAAAAATCCATGTTAGGCACGCAAAATAATGCAACTACATCTCAATTAGGAGCAAACTGATAGACATAAATATTATTCTGCAGCAGCTTTTTCACATTTGAATTCCGTTGTGGATGATAACTTAGATTGGGGTGATTGGGAGTAGTCAAAGAAAAAATGGACTGCATAATTGACTTCTCAGACCCCCATGTTTGGACCTGAACAGCGCAGATCGATCCCAATTAGGAGCAAAAATAGGAGAACCATTTTGGTTTCAGCTTGGACACCATCTTGGATCGGATGGAATAAAAATGAATATTAATAACATAATTCAAATTCTCAGACCCCAAAAACCCATATTTCGACCGAAATAGGTAAAATATACCCCCAAAACTACCACCACCATCCGGTTTTTGCAAAACACCACTATCCGGTTTTTGCAAAACACCACTATCCGGTTTTTGCAAAACAAATGTGTGTTGAATGTCAAAGGCTGCATGCATTCTGAGATGATTTTGGCCAATTACAATCTTATATTCAAGAGGAGAGACATGAAATTCTTGGTAGGGTATCATTTTGACTAGTGTAACCACTGGCAAGTAGTACTGTGAGTTGTCATTTTGCATGCGAAATGTTTTGGGGACCATAACAACTTTCATACTTTCATTGTTTACACTTGACAAAGCTGCATCATGACAAAAGGCACGAGGCGACCTCGGACACGAATATCATAATTGAATTCTCAGACCCCAAAAACCGATGTTTGGACCCTCATAGGGCAGTTCCATCCAAATTATGAGCAAAAATATGCGAAGTATGCCTGTGGTGGCCATTTTGAATTCCGGATTTGAACGTCAACTTGGATTAAATGAAATGAAAAGGGATATCATAATCAAATTCTCAGAGACCCCAAAACCCATGTTTGGCCCAAACTGTGGCAATCAATCCCCAATTAGGAGCTAAAATTGGTGAAATACACCTTTGGCGGCCATTTTGAATTACAGCCTGGACACTGTCTTGTTAGGAAAATGTAAATGGACTATACTGGATATCATAATTGAATTCTAATACCCCCGAAACCCATGTTTGGGCCAAAATAGTGGTGATCAATCCCAATTTGGAGCAAAAATAGGTGAAATACACCTTTGGCGGCCATTTTGAATTGCAGCTTGGACACTGTGTTGTTATGAAAATGTAAATGGACTATACTGGATATCCTAATTGAATTCTAAGACCCCCGAAACCCATGTTTGGGCCAAAATAGTGGTGATCAATCCAAATTAGGAGCAAAAATAGGTGAAATACACCTTTGGCGGCCATTTTGAATTGCAGCTTGGACACCATCTTGGTAGGAAAATGTAAATGGACTATACTGGATATCATAATGGAATTCTCAGACCCCAAAAAACCCATGTTTGGACCTAAACAGTGGCGATCAATCCCATTTATGAGTGAAAAGAGGTAATATTTACCTTTCGGCAGCCATTTTGAATTCCATTTTGGATGCCAACTTGGATCGGCTGGATGTAAAATGAAAATTGATATCATAACTGACTTTCTCAGGTCCCTAAACCCATCTTTGAAGCCAAAATAGTGCTGCTCTATCCCAATTTGGAGCAAAGTTGCATACAATTTACTTTTTGGCGGCCATTTTGAATTCCAGCTCAACTGCCATCTTGGATTGGGTTGAAGTGTCATAGAAAATGACATATTGCAATTCTCTCACCCAAAAAATGTGGTTTAAACCAAAAATTTTCATATATCTGGCTTTTAAGTAGATGCTGTTGAACTACGTAGTTTTTCACATTTTAATGAAAAATTTGAAAATTAGCGCCACCTATTGCAACTTCACAACAAAATATCCCACGGAACTGACACCAATTTAGTAACATTCAAGTGTTCTGCATTCCTATTTTTTTTTAATCAGGTTTCTAAAGGCGTCGCGCATTGAGAACAGCCTCCTTAAACATAGGGTGTTTTTCACAATTTTCAAAAATCCATCGAAGACAAATTTTTGGCAAGCTGCCAAAAACAGATGAATGATGTCAAAATTTATTTAAAGAATTTTTTGCATTTTTAAGGTTCCAAATGACAAACTTTTTAAACTTACATGACTATATTTGCAGTTTATCAGATTTAATGAGGCTTTAAAAACATGCAATTTCATGGGCGCTCGAAGTGAATTTTTAGTCAATTTTAAGTGAAAAACATCTTTTTTTCAAGATGCTGTGGCACAACCTTAAAAAATGAAATTTGGACTTTGACCATGAATTACATGTTTAAAGACCCAAACCTTGATGTGTGGAAAATTTTAGCCAATTCTGAGTCGGTCATCAATCAAGATCTCTGGATTTTGCATGATTTTCTCTGAGACAGCTCATTAAAGTGCCTGCGAGCGGTTTTCTGGAATTAGCGCAATAAAAATTCCTATTATTAAATCTTAAATGTGATAAACAAAAATAAAAAACATGGTCTTACTGGAATGATTTTTGATAAAATGACACTTGTTTACCGTAGGGCTCAATTCAATAATGAATAGACCTAACTGGGTTTGACAAAAATAATTATTAAAAAAATAAGTGTTGCGCGTTTTTTTAGCGCTGATCATATATATTTATTATAAACTCTTATATACATTTTTTAAGACATTGTTTAAGTCAATTTAAAATAAAACATCAAACACTACATTCAATGACCTCAAAGAACTCTTGTGGTGAATAACCCGAAAAAAGTACAAAATTGGCATGGGTGTAATCTGATCCTTTCACAATCACAAATAATCCTTACAAATTTGGCAATGTCTGATGTCTTTGTGCAAAAATGTATGCCTGCAAAACAAATCATTAATACCAACATAATACTTATAATCTGACAATATCATGCACAGAGAGTTGTTTCTTGTTAAAAGCATTGAAGACCATTGGGTATCAAAATTCAATGTTTTTGTCTGATCACCACAACACAAAGACAGGAGAAAATATATTTTGTGACATGTTCAATTCATTCAAGAGCAAGGAGGGACTTTAACAACAATTCACAAGGTAAGTTCAGATTTTGAATTTTGATCAAATATCACAAAAGAGAAAACAGATTCATTGACAATCAATAATACTGTTCTTTGTTTTTATAATAGAATTTTTTTTGGAGTAGATCCTTGGATGTCACCCTAAGGCAGTTGCATTATGACAGGCTTCAAGATCTTAGTCAGGAGTTACTGCCACAAGTGTGAAAAAATTCTTGAGGCCACAAAAACTTATCATAGATTTTAAAATATATTCTATCTTGTGTACAAAATTGTGCTCTTTCTGATGGTGACCTTTTAATAATGATCTCAAGTTGCTATCCTATCATTTAAGTGAAAAAACGTGCGAAAAATGCTAATTTTTGGTGACACATTTTTCAGACATCAAAGTTTGACTGTCTCTCTCTTGATAGATATCAAAGTTTCATGATTATTGAAAGTACCATGACGTTCCCTATTGTCCAAAGTTTAAAATGGCATCCAGTTTTAGTAATTTGCACCAATATATGTGGGTCTCTGAACAGAATATTGAAACAAAGTCAAGTGACAAAAGTAAAAATAATTTATTAAAATAGGGTGAAGTTCCTATTTGATTATTATTTTTTCAATGTCAGTGAGATGTTTATGGACATGAATTATATACCAATGTGTCCAGAAGGACCAGATGAAGGCAACAGACTACATAAAAATGTCCTTTCTTTGTGTATTTCGGTTCACACATACAAAACATGAAGCCACTGCTTTTCACTTCTGGATGTGTGAAAAAAATATGTCATTTTTCTAAATAACTTGCATTTCGTCAATTTTTGTCATACAGGTCTGAAAGTCAAACTCGTTATGCGCAGATATTTACATTAAAACGAGTTTGTGTTATTTTTTCGATATCTGCCTCCATAAAAAAATGCAAGTTATTTAGAATTTATTTCTGAAAAAGGTAATTCCTTGGTTTGGGATAAACTTCTCGGAAATATAGGTTGTTGGTACTCAAAATGAAGCTTATTTTCTGCTGAGATTGATGGTGTAAAAAGTATTCCTGTGAAATGAATACTAAGCGAAATATAACAAACCGCGACTTAGCACCACAAAATGTTTGTCATTTAAACAAAAAATTCATACCCGTGTAGTCATCTTATTTTTTGATGGATCATCATAGAATTCAAGTATCTTTATTAGTGGTATTAGTGCAGCTTTATTAATGAAGCCACAGACCTACAGAAAATTTTATAATATTTTGGGGGTATCTAGCGCGCCCCACTGAGGGGGGCTTTACAAATAGGGGTGTAACTTCCAAAATAAAAGAGTGGGTGCATTTTTTTCTTCAAAATTGAATTCCTGAGAAAATTTTACATAAGATAGGCTAAAATTGGAATAAATTTTGTGTATGCTAGAAAGTGGTGAGTTTGGCAGTAATTCCTGACCAAGATCTTGAAGCCTGTCTTATATATTAATTAGGAAAAAGGGGTCTATTTCTAAATAGTAATTAAATTGCAAAAAGGATTATGTAAAATTTACACTGCATCGGATTATCACATAAAATCAAATATGACCCATCAAAATGCGTCCTTATAATTATTATGACTTTGCAAACAGTATATATCTATCTGCTGATCTATGGTTCCAAAGCAAAAACAAAATCATGAATCATCATCAGCTGTCATACCAGCAATCATCCTCATCATCATACTATTAATCCACAGACACCTTACGCTACTCCAACCAAATACTGATTGCCCGTTATAAAAACTTGCAAGCATCTTTTCTACATTCCCTACAATGTCCTTAGCTGCGTTTCAGGTTCCAAATTACAGTAACACAAATTGAAGTGATGATTTTTCAACACCTTATTGGGTCTATAGAAAACACCCCATATTCCTGGCTGTAAAGTCTTAGATTTTGTTTATTTATTCCCAAGTTAAAATATATATTTCCATCACTACTCTTAGCAAATACAGGTTTTGATTTTAATAGAGGGTCACAATCCATGCCTTCAACCCATCCCAGATTGAACTTCATTGAAATCATATGCATAATGACCTTGGGAAAATTGTCAGTTGACCTCCAGTGATACTATTTCACAGTAACAATGTCATCGTAATCACACACGTGACATTCATGCACAATGTGTTTATTTTCTCATGGAATATTTTGTTTCCAATCAAGTAAAAGGTCACACATTCTTATCTCAATGCAGACTAGCATAGATGTGACTCAATCTTTCATCAACATGTTTCAACTGTGTTATGACAAAGGCATGTCTTATATTTGCAATTACTTTACAGAACAATTGTTTTTCTTTTTTTGGTTGAGAAAGCATTGAAACAGACAATTGGTTGGTTCTGCCAGATTATTACTTATTGATGAGGGCTGATGGATGGTGTAACAATTACAGGAAATTTGATATGCAGAAAGGGTGGACTGTTGCACAGTGAAAATGATAGCTGACAAAGTGTCATCTTCTCTACATTCAACATTGGAAACATAGAGGCTGTTTGATTAGTCATGATCAAGAGAAGGCCATTTGATTTGTCATATTATAACTGATTTTAGAGAAAAAATTAGATGCATAATCCTTCGTTTGCTTGTCACCAACAAGCAGGATAAATCTCCTTAAATCAAATTAACATTGAAAGTGTATGGTATGATCATGACAAATCATCAGCATGATGACACACGAAGTGCCATTTTCACAGTGCAGCAGTCTGCTCTTTTTGCATATCAAATTTCCTGGCTGTAATAATATTTCTTCGTTCGAGAGATGTTGTGACGTTGGCAATCCCAAGATTTGTTACAGCGATGTATTTTAACACAAACTTTGTACGTAAGACAACACAAACACAACAGTAGATGAATGAGAAGTTTGTTGTTGCAATATTTTCAGTTATTTATTTTCTCATCAATGGGCTACACAAGGCAAGAACATCACAGATCAAAATCTTAACAATTAACATAGAGGTTGATGTTGGGAGTTCCAGTTGTTCCGCGGAGGTCGATGAAGTTTGGACTTCCCTGGCTGGTGAGGGCGGATCTGACTTCTTCTGGAGTAGCTGATGGATTGGCAGAGAGGTAGACGGCTGCAGCTCCTGCAACATGAGGAGTTGCCATTGAGGTACCGGACATAGTGACGTAGCCGGAATCATTGGAAGCTTGTGCGGATCTGATGGCAGTTCCAGGGGCGAGAAGGTCAACGCAGGTGCCCCAGTTAGAGAAGCTAGCGAGTGTCTCTTCTTGGTCGATGGCTCCAACTGTGATCACAGCAGGCGCCCTACCAGGGCTGAAGATACAGGCGTCCAAATTCTCGTTACCAGCTCCAGCGACGACAGGGATGTTAGCAGTAGCTGCGCTGGTGACAGCACTGTCAATAGCATCGCTTGGTAAGTATCGGAGAGACAAGCTGATCACGCAACGTCCTCTGGTGGCAGAATCGGCAATAGCCCAATTGATGCCGTCGACGAAGTTGGCGACACTTCCTGAACCTTGGTCGTTGACAACCTTGATGCCTACAGCTCTTGCTTGTTTGGCGAGTCCAGAGTTACCGCCAAGAACGGTACCTGCACAATGTGTTCCGTGACCGTGGTTATCGTCATCACTTCCACCGATTGTGTTGGCTCCAAACTCAGCTCTACCACCACTGAAGTCTTCGTGAGTGGTGCTTACACCAGTATCAAGGACGTATACAGTTACTCCATCTCCAGCGTTTGATGGGTAGCTGTACTGAGCGTTGCTGTAGTCTGGTTCGGCTCGGGATGAGGTCCTACTCAAACCCCAGTAGGTAATACCAGTACTCTGGCTGGAACATTGAGTAATGGCTTTTTGGAACACATTCGCCTCGATGGAGACTACTTCAGGGATCTCAAAAGCTTTGCTAATAGCCTGGTCTTCGGCATGGACATGCAGGATGGGTGACTCCAAAGCATCGAACTGAGCGAGAACGACAGCACTAGTACGAGCTACGATCTTAGCGACAGTCGATTGGACGAACGCTGCCTTCTGTACCCTCGGAGCTTGCCTGAGTGTGATCAAGAACTCACCGGGAATACGACCAACGCTGTTGATGTTGCCGATCTGAGGCAAAGCCGAGGCTAAGCAGAGCAAAGCTGCTACGACGCAGGTCTTGACGAACATGTCGGTTGCTTCTCCTTGTCAGGGGCGGACAGGTCTACCAATGGTTCTTTCTCTCAATATATATATACAATAATATGTGATGCAATAATCAATCACAACGGGTCATATCCGATACACACTATCTATAAGTTACACTATCTACAGAACACATGTTGTTTCTGACATTTATGTAGAACTGAATATTAAATACCCATTGTTGATTTTTGTACTACTTTACCATGATATGAGGTTTACTTTTCATACTATTGCAGCAGCCAGAACAGGAAACCCGATAAACAGGATAAAAAGTATAAGACCTACTAATTGACATTTGATAAAATGGTCCTATTTTTAATATAGTGTAATTATCACTGATGAGGCACCACTAGGTACAGCTCTAATAAATTGCCAGGTAAATTAGCTAATTTTTAGAAACAAGACACCCAAAATGATACCTTAGCCATTGTTGGTTCATACATTTAGGGAAGTAGTTACACTATAAGTACGCTCTTACATTAATTAACGGGAAAGAACATGTCACGTGACGCTATTCTGGGGTTCACCTTTAATATATAGAGTTTAGTTCTTGAACAAAATTAACTGCATGGAAACGCACCCTGAGACCAACAATCTGGCTGGCCCTGATAACACTCATTTCCGTTAGGGTGTTTCAGGAGCGACAATATCTTCAGATCCGGCTTGACATTAGTCTGGTAATGCAGTTTATATAGTAGAAGTCACCTGTAAAATATTGGTCCCTTCTATATAAATATTTACCTTTACCAGAATGCCCTTGAAGTTTATAATATAATTCCCCATTGGCAAACTTGCAAATCCTGAATATATTAAAAAATCAATGAATGAAATTTTTTTTTCCTCAAGCCAAAGTTATTGAGTCAGTTTTGGAAGGGCAATTCAAATCCAGTATCAGACACGTTACAGCAGGTCTTTCAAAATGACCTAAAAATTCTGTAATTTTATTGAGATTTCCACAAATTTGACAGCTTCTGGCAGCCCGGCAAGTGGGGTTATACAAAAAATAATACCAGACTTGAATTGCCCACCCAAAGCTAACTCAAGAACAGTGGATTGAGAAAAATATATTGATTCATTCATTGACCTTTTAAATATCTTCAGGATTTCCAAGTTCGCCAATGGGCAATTACATTATAAACTTCAAGGGCATTCTGGTAAAGGTAAATATTCATAGTTATACCATTTGACACCTCTGTCAGCCAATCACATTTCAGTATTTCAGGGGAATAATTCCCATATTCTTTGTTGTCCAGTTATCCTCTCATGTTTGACTGTTTGAGTGTTTGTCTCATGGTATAAGCCGGTTATTCACCATGGGATCAGGAATATGTGTTTATCACACCTCGGCCTAAAGGCCTCGGGTGATAAATCACATATTCCCTCTCCCGTGGTGAATAACCTTTACAAAGGGCCAAAATTATTCAACTGACTTCCACTTTATAAACTGCAATACCAGACCAAGGTCAAGATGGATAGGAAAATATTGGCAGATCCTAAAACACCCTCATTTCCGTCTATATCTCCGAAAGTATAAACCAACACCCACATGCTCTGATTGTTTATCGCAGTGTTCAGATGTCCTATTTTTCCTATTTTCTGAAATTTCTAACCGCGACTGAGTAAAAACAATTGGACAAATCTAGTCCAGGTAACAATTAATATCAGGCTAAAAAAAGAAATCTGGAGAAAATAAAAACTTGCCATCACCTCATAGTGGAATTTTTACAGCACGGAAACACCTAAAGCCAGTCTGAATATGACTGACATGAGTACGCCATACCTTAATGATGTTTTGATAGAGATGATATAAGGTGTTGTGGTATAATATCATAACTTTATGACATGTATTTCATGACTTCAATTCACAGTGAATAAATTTACAAAAAACTGTCATCTTCTACATTGTATCTCCTGTTTTTTTTCCAGATGAGTACTAATAACTACAGAGGCCAGAATTACAACTCGTTGAAGAAAGATCTACTGAAGAAAGGAGAGGTTTTCACAGACCCAGAATTCCCAACAACTGATAAATCTCTCGTTTCTACAACATCTGATGAAGAAATACAATGGAAGAGACCAAAGGTGAAAACAGCCATAACCTATACGAACATTCAACAAAACTTACCATATAGTTTTTTTTGAAAGCATATATACAATGGTACCTGTCTCTGTTCGGGACTGAAAGGTGGCCGCAGAATGTTGACAGTCCCTGGGAAATCAAATTGGGTCAACATTAATTTGATCTGTTTTGGACAGATCACAAGATCAGGTCGCACCACAGCTGTCCACATTACTACGCCAAACTACTTTCACAAAGCATGGTTGGTAGCAAAGATCCAGTACATTGCTTTGAATGAAAATGTTTGGAAATCATGAGACAAAAAGATAGTTTTGAAACTTTAGCATAAACTTTGTCAGTGAAAGGGATGATTTTACTCATCAGAAGTTTGATGGTATTCAATCTACTTATGCCATTTTATGCATGTTAAATTGTGGTCAGAAAAGTGTCCAAAAAGAAAGCTCTCTCACTTATTCACATGTCCATACAAAGCCAATGTTTTTGCTTCGTGATATCAAAAATACTCATTTGTATTTATTCTATTACTTTGTGGAGATTTATTTACTTGAACAACAATATAATTAACAATTTCATAAAAGCTGTGTAACACTCAACAAAATGTCTTGTCTATGCCACAAGTAGCCCCCTATACTGGCATTGTATGTGGGCTACAATGGACACATCCTCCATGATAAAAAATTGTTCCAACTTAATTTGGTATAGATCTTCAAGCGGTCTGCTTAAAATTGAAGCCAACCAAAGTCAGATTAGACACTAACAGAGTTTTTGGAAAATAAACTAGACCATCACTGAATGATGGAACTGTCCTGGTTTCTTCCACACAATTCTGGTTTCTTCCAGATAATGAAATTCTGTCGACTGCTCGCAGGAGCTCGCACATTTTGCACCCTAGGTAGCAGCAAATAGCAGTCAACTTGTAGACAGCAACGGTCAATTGTACCTGCATTATAAGACCCTTTGTAAGACCGACTAGCCTTATGTGACCACCTTTCTCCCACAGTAAGTAGCACTTTTAGTGTATTTTGCACTCCGACACAAGACTGCATCCCATGAGAGAGACCACTTCTGGGCTGTAAAAGGAGTGGTCTTACGACGCGGGGACCACTCTATAGGCAGAAAGGCAGATCTGGATCAGCAGAATCATGAAATGGAGGTGGTGCACTCCTGATCTCTGGAGATAAATTCTCCATATTGATAAATTCTCCATATTGATAAATTCTCCATATTGATAAATTCAGCATATTGATAAATTCTCCATATTGATAAATTCTCCATATCGATAAATTCTCCATATCGATAAATTCTCCATATTGATAAATTCTCCATATCGATAAATTCAGCTAATTGATAAATGCAGCTTAAATTGATAAATGCAGCTTAAATTGATAAATGCAGCTTAAATTGATAAATTCTCCATATTGATAAATTCTCCATATTGATAAATTCTCCATACTGATAAATTCTCCATATTGATAAATTCTCCATATTGATAAATTCTCCATACTGATAAATTCTCCATACTGATAAATTCTCCATATTGATAAATTCTCCATACTGATAAATTCTCCATATTGATAAATTCTCCATACTGATAAATTCTTCATATTGATAAATTCTCCATATCGATAAATTCTCCATATTGATAAATTCAGCATATTGATAAATTCAGCATATTGATAAATTCTCCATACTGATAAATTCTCCATATTGATAAATTCTCCATATTGATAAATTCTCCATATTGATAAATTCTCCATACTGATAAATTCTCCATATTGATAAATTCTCCATACTGATAAATTCTCAACACTGATAAATTCTCCATAATGATAAATTCTCCGTATTGATAAATTCTCCATACTGATAAATTCTCCATATTGATAAATTCTCCATATCGATAAATTCTCCATATCGATAAATTCTCCATATTGATAAATTCTCCATATTGATAAATTCTCCATATTGATAAATTCAGCATATTGATAAATTCAGCATATTGATAAATTCAGCATATTGATAAATTCAACATATTGATAAATTCTTCATATTGATAAATTCTTCGAATTGATAAATTCTCCATATTGATAAATTCTCCATATTGATAAATTCTCCATATCGATAAATTCTCCATATCGATAAATTCTCCATATTGATAAATAATTCACGGACCCCTTACGCTACTCCAACAAAACTACTGATCGCCCTCTTATGAAAGCTTGCAATCTGCTTTTCTGCACTTTCTACAATGTCCTTAGCCGGGTTTCATGTTCATATTACAGTCACACAAATTCACTGTGCACTAACGAAGGGGGTACCCTCGCCATCAGAGCAGCCATTACAAATCTCGATTCAAAGAGATTTTTTATCATCCTGAGCTTATTTCTTCAAAGCCAAAGCTTATTTTCGTCAAGCATGTAGTTTAGATGTTAAACTAACCCTAGGACACCCCTTCTACATGTGATTAGTCACAGAATTACCAGATTTTGCACTTGAAATATATCGTAGGGGCGAGGGTAACCACAAAAGCTTCTCGAGGGTAACACCATTTTCAATTATTGTCATGGCGAGGGTACCACCTGTAATTACTGTTATGGAATGTTTATTTTTTTGCAGCTCAGCAGTTGTTACAGTGTGATAAAAACAGCAAGGGTGAAGTTATTAGATTTACTAGATAGATTACATAAAATGGATAAGATACATAGACAGATAGACAAAATCTTAGCCTTTCTTACCTAACCCCCTGTTTATCTACCAGTTTATTTACCTGCCTGTCTAACTGTCTATCTGCCTGTCTCTCTACCTGTCCAATGTCCATCTGTCTGTATGGATATGTCTATATCTATCTAGCCATTTATCTACTTAGTCAATACATCGTCTATATATATCTAAGAAAGAAAAATAATACACTATGTCCCAAAAGTTCGTTCCTCTCACTGCCTCTTATGACTTTGCCTGTATTTTCTAAACTGAATGTCTCTGAAGGGTTATACACCTGTTGGTGGATCATTGAACTTTTATCTACTAGATAAACCTATTTTGAAATCGTTCGGATGATTTTAACTGTCATTTTGGCATTGAAGAATGAACCATGTACATTGTGAAAAAGACCCCAAGTGGACAAGCTACAATTTTGTAGTTTCTACTTTGTGATTTAAATTGAGGGGGTAGGAATTGGTTCAAAATCTCAGAGATTGATGCCTAAGCTACGTAAAAGAGTGTAAAAATATTTACATTTAAAAAAAATGCAGGAGCTTAATAATGTTTGGAACCCATTTAAACTGGTTTGTTTCAGGTACCCTCAAATGCAGCTACAAAACTGTAAACAGACTGCTTGAAGTGAAGTTGCCTAGAATGGCATTGAGTCCAAAATAATTGCTGTATTCTTTCAAGATTGTTGGAAAATACATGTATGTCTTAGGACACAGTGGATCTCCCTCAACTTGAATTCTTAATTTGTGTGCCCAATTAGTAATATAATTTCCAGTTTTATTGATTTTCACAATTTTGCTGAGAAAAACGAGTTCATATATAACTGTGAAGCTCAATATTTTCAGTGGAGATGGATAAAATGTATGGATATGCTTAAGAAGAGTTCCTTTTATCATTTTCTGACAGTGAAATACCAAAAATTTGTTTTTCTTAGCTAGCATCCATCAATTAAATGGAGCAATCGACGCAGAGTGGTCCTAAAGCACCACATGATCCATGAGAGATATGGCCTCAGTTATTCACATACAATGATGATGAAGAGCACAAATAAGGGTATAAAACTCATTAGTAACTATATTTAAGATACAAAAATGGTTTCGCAATAAGGAAAAATTAATAAACCTGGATGAAATCCCAAATGAAACATGACATGTCACATGGCGGAATGGCTCGGGTCAAAATGTGTCGCTCAAGCTTATTGTAATTTTGCAAAACAAATAATTTCTAAAGAAGATTTTTGAATATTCTGTGTGATGACAAAGATCTTGGTAAGTCATTTGACTTGATTTCAAATCAAAATATTTGATCGTTTTTAAATGGGAGGCCTTTTTGTAACCCCATCCTGACTTTCACAAAACAACTTAATTTGGAGTCTCATAAAGAAGGCTCGACTTCATCCCTCAAAATTTCAAAACTATGAAAAATACAAAGAAAAAGCACGATATAATCGTGTATGGTATAACAAATAAATCCTGGATATGAAAAAAAGTTGGTTCTTTTGCCATTATTTGAGAGAACAAAGAGCCAAGTATGAGAGGAACGAACTTTTGGGCACAGTGTAGAGAGACAGAAATAGTTTATACAGACTGTACAAGCTGTCCATTTTATACAAATAAGGTGAATGTATATCCCCTTGTGTATTTCAAATAGTAAAGAATTGTTATGCTTAAAAGTTAAAACGCCAGATGAATATCATGCAGCTGATGCATGGTTTTTTCAATATGAGATCTGCCTCAATAATTAGTATCAATACAGAAAAAATATCAAATTAAGTTGTCATCAAATTCTTTCATTGATTAGTTACTGCAGAAGCTATAAGCACACGCAGAATCAGAAGTGGTTGAATATATCATTAGGGCCTACCCCTCCATATTTATGAAAGTGTATGTCTTCCTAATGACTACATGTACATGACTTTAAAAAAATCGGTAGTTTGTGATATTTGGGGATAGTATTTATTTTATAACAAAGTTATTATCACAGAAAAAATATTGGAAAATACATGCCAGCACAAGGATCGAGAAACCATAATTAAAGAAAGTTTCACTGTGGATGGTACTTCGATTTATTGTTCAGATAAACCTTTTCTGATTGGTGGTGAAGTTTGAGCTGGTACTAATATCAATAACTATTTGATTGCCTCAAATGATCCATCTGCATTTATTTACAACTTTCCTGTAAACGTTTCCAACTGAAGTTCTGCTTCTTTTTAAATTCATTTTCTTCCTCAGAATCTTTCATATGAACAGGAAAAAAAGTTCAGAGAGTGCTTACATAGGACTGCCAGCCTGTCATAATATAGGCCTATGCCCTAAGCCTATTTAATCACCTATCTATGTTCGTTTCTGTTTACACCTGTTCATAGATCTATCTATCTATCTATCTATCTATCTATCTATCTATCTATCTATCTATCTATCTATCTATCTTTCTATCTTTCTGTCTTTCTATTTTTCTATCTGTCTTTCTATATTTATCTATCTATGGAGCCAGAATATATCTATCCATCTTTTGCTGTATCTTCTGTCCTATATCTTTGTATCTTCTTCCTTCCTTCCATCCTTTCTTCTCCTTTGTTGCTTCCCTTCCTTTCTTCTCTTTCATTTCTTCTCCTTCAATCTTTCTTTCCTTTCTTTAATAAATCTGTAAACACTCACCCCGTACGGCTTGCACTGCTATCAGAGCAGCAGGATAATGGTGCAAAAATGGTCACTATGCAGCATGGTAGAGGTATATTTTAAAGTAAATCACCAAATAAGTCGAGGAGACCAGCCAAAATCGAAAAGGGCCCCAATGAGCCACAAGTAAGTATAGTACTATAAAGATACAGATTCATACAATACATGGTTTTTACAAGATCTGATGCACAGAGTCACAACAACAGTATCAGGCTCGTCATATAAGGCCTGCTGCTGGCACAGCCTGGCAGTCATAATTTTAAAATGATCTAACACAGAATTGCAAAGATGAATGTCTTACTTCCAAACTTTTTATGAAGGCCTATGTTAACCGTGTGTGTAAATTTATTTCACTAACTTGTTTTTATAGACAGGTGCATTTGGTAAAATCTAGAATCTGCAGATTTCCACTGTGGGACAGTACAGAATATGACCATTATTTGGCAGTTATTACCTCAATGGTAGTCAATTAATTTGAAGATTTTCCTCTATTGATAAGGTATTGCAATTAAATTATGTTCTTGATGGGAATTCCCAATTGCTAACTTCAGAGGTGCCATCATGTGTCAGTACATTCTGTTATCAATTAAGCTGATTCATTGTCGTTTCTACCAGACTATCTACTGGGATTGCAAGGGCAGTACATGTTACTTTACCCTCGCCATTTACTTAGGTGGTTACCCTCGCCATTTACTTAGGTGGTTACCCTCGCCAACCGGAAGTGACCCTCGCCCAAATCTTGCAGTACCCTCGCCACTTCCGGGTTGGTACCCTCGCCATTTCAGGTTGGTACCCTCGCCATTTAGGTTGGTACCCTCGCCAAAATGCTGGTACCCTCGCCCTGCCATTTTTCGTTTTTTGCGGTACCCTCACCTCGAGTGAATTCTAATTTCTTAAATATCTTACTTCATCTTGCTTGTTTGAGTCTGGTACTTGGCACTGATTCTTTCCACAGGCTATTTAACCTGTCTAAACGATTTGAAGACCTCATACCCCCTACATTTTTTGTAATTTCACTTTGAAATCACGAAGTGAGAGGTGTAATGGCCACCCTGATGGCGAGGGTACCCCCCTCGTTAGTGCACAGTGAATTGAGAAGATGTTTTCATTATCTAACCATATAGGGCCATTAGAAAACAACCTTTATTTTCCCTCATGCCTCACATACATGTTATCACGGGTCTTATGCTAGTATTGATAAATTCAGCATAAATTGATAAATTCTTCATATTGATATAAATTCTTCATACTGATAAATTCTCCATATTGATAAATTCAGCATAGTGATAAATTCAGCACATTGCTATTCCATGAATTATAACTTTAAAAGTATTGCTGCGCGCCTGCACCCCTTTAAAAAATCCCTGACTGCCCGGATTCTACTAATCACTATTCTTTCTAGGAGTTAAACAAAGCACCAAAACTGGTTGTGGAAGGAGTCAGTTGCAATAGGGAGCGCCCAAACACAAAATACACAAGGTGGCGCCGCAAATAGGGGCTTCCTGCTACCATGATTGCAGCAGGAATAGCATGATCAGAATGGCCAAAATTGCTCTTATGACCTTAATATTGGTCCTATTTCCCAAATTAAAAAAGTTTCATTCAGTGGATCACATTCCCTAGCTGATGCATTTATCAGATTGGTTTCTTTTCCATAACCTTTTTCAAGAATTAGCCTCTTTCGCTGAGGATGCCACATTTTGGCAGATTTTGCTGTCTTAAAAATCATTTTCTGAGTGATGTCTCAACATAGGAAATTCATTTTGTTATTAAAAGTTGCAAATTTACAAGAGGAAAGATCAGTGATAACTTTTGTATTTTTTAATTATTATTTTTTCTTCAAAATACTGGATTGAATGACCCAAAAACAAGGTTTTCGACCATTTTTGGAGGATATTGTGATGTTCCAAGGTCAAAAGTCTGCTACAAAGTTTCAGAAAATAAATGTGAATGAAACTCATCATCAAGTACATTAATTTCCGATTCCAAAAATGTAAAAAAAATTATTGTGGATGCAATAGCCACCGATTTATGACAAGATATGTTTTTAAACTTGTGTGTCAACTTTAGGAATCACAAATGACGTCACAAATCAAAATGCTGCAGATGCACATTTTGCTGTCATAAAAAATATTTTCTCAGTTATGGCTTGACATAAGAAATTAATTCAGATGTTAAAAGTTGCATATCCACAAGAAGAAGGAAGAATGGTAAATCATATTGGTTTCAACTAATTTTTGCCTCAAAATACTGGATTGAGCGATTCAAAAATTAGGTGTTTGACCTATTTTGGAAAACATTGTGGTGTTACAAGGTCTGAAATCTGTTTGAATGTTTGAGAACATTTTTTTTCACAACTTATCATCAAGTGCATTAATTGCAGATTCAAAAATTGTTGAAAAAAATAATTTTGGGTGCAACAGTAGCCGATTTATAAATGACAAAATGCCTTTTTAACCTTGCATGTCAAATGAATCAAACTCACGTAACATACTGCTATTTTCTTTGCTTATTGCAACTTTAGGCCATAGATCTGATCAACACGGGAGTGGATTGAACGATTGTAAAAATACCAAATTATTCTTCATTTTGATGATGGTACATAAACAGCAATGTTGGATAGTTTTCAACTTTTTAGGGGTGCAATATAATGCCTTTGATTATTTAGGAGCCGACCAGTTGATCTTTGGGGGTCGGAGCTATGGATTTTTGGTGAACATAAAAGTTTGTTTCCCTCCTGACGTAGAATAAAACTGTTTGTCCAGCACAGGAAAATAAAATAATACAAGTTTTGTTTCCACCTGTACCTTGGGTACAGTAATGTTAATATTGCTAAAAAAGTAGTCGCTCGTCCGCAAGCGAAAAGAATTTTCGTCCATGCTTTGCGCACGAAAAAAAAATTTGCCACGGGATAAAATCCAGGGGCATCACTTTCATTTTAAAGTGCGGGGGCAAATTGGGCTGAAGCCTTCAGCGAATGGTGTCCCAGAAAATCCTTAAAATTATTCTCCGCAGAACACTCATGCTTTAGGCAAAAAGTGATGGGGCTAATGCCCCACCTTAGCCACCTACACTGACACCACTGTTAAAATCCATAGCCCAGTCCCCCCCCCCACTATCTTCTAGTCGGCCCCTAAAATAAACGCGACTTTGCATTTTTTGACAGCAGTGTAATAACAATGCAGTCATAATCATGAAAGTTTTGTTTCAGATAGAGGCTCACTAGGTTGCTATGGTGTGTCAGAGCCTCACTCTCATACTGCAAAGCTGTTTCAAAGTAGATTCTGAAATGTGATATTACCATTATTGGGCCTGAGCTACAACACCGCATGTTTTTAATCTTTTATGAGGTTAAATTTAATACACAACGCAGTTTAAAAAAAATAATGCTTTCTTGCCATTTTGGTGAAATGAATAAATTCTTTCTTGACAGTCTCTAAATAATTTCTGAACATGCACTGTATTGTTTGAGTTTGAAATTATACCTCAGGAGATAGATTATGGAAGTATTTCCCCGATATTGTCATCTTCAACCGGTATTTTCACTCGATTATTCAGGTCTCCGAGTCTCTGATGACAATATCAGGCAAATACTGCCCAAGCCTTTGGATAACCTAAAACAGTATACTATTGGCAGGTGTTGCTGTGCAAGAACTGTTATATGATCATTAATTTTTGTTCTAAAAGTAAAAAATGCCTGGAAATGTGACGTCTCAAGTTTGTGTTTCTTCTGACCCACTTGTTTAAATGTATTTCGTAATAAATCAACAACTATTGCACTCACAAAATTTTTGTTCATACTTTTGGAATCTGCATAATATTATGATATACTTGATGATGGGTTTGATTTAAAAAAAAATATCTCTACAGCAGACTTTAAGCCTCTAAACATACAATGTCACTGAAAAATTGACAAAAATAGGTCGAAAACCTGATTTTTGGGTTGCTCAATCCAGTATTTTGAAGCAAACAATTAATTTATCCAATATAATTAACATTGACCCTTCTTCTGTGGATATACAACTTTTAACACCAGAATTAATTTCCTATGTTAAGCTGTAACTAAGAAAATATTTTTTATGACAGCAAAATGTGCATCTGCAGTATTTTGATTTTTGATGTCATTTGTGATTCCTTTGACACACAAGTTTAAAAGCATATCTTGTCATATATCGGTGGCTATTGTATCCACAATATTTTTTTTTACATTTTTGGAATCGGAAAATGATGTACTTGATGATGAGTTTCATTCACATGTATTTTCTGAAACTTTGTAGCAGACTTTTGACCTCGGAACATCACAATATCCTCCAACCATGGTCGAAAACCTTGTTTTTGGGTCATTCAATCCAGTATTTTGAAGAAAAAATAATAACCAAAAAATACAAAAGTTATCACTGATCTTTCCTCTTGTAAATTTGCAACTTTTAATAACAAAATGAATTTCCTATTCTGAGACATCACTCAGAAAATGATTTTTAAGACAGCAAAATCTGCCAAAATGTGGCATCCTCAGCGAAAGAGGCTAATTCTTGAAAAAGGTGATGGAAAAGAAACCAATCTGATAAATACATCAGCTAGGGAATGTGATCCACTGAATGAAACTTTTTTAATTTGGGAAATAGAACCAATATTAAGGTCAGGAGAGCAATTTTGGCCATTCTGACCATGCTATTCCTGCTGCAATCATGGTAGCTGGAAGCCCCTATTTGCAGCGCCACCTGGTGCATTGCAACTTCGGCGAACACTCCCTATTACATGGGACAGGGAGAGATAGGAGCACCTTGGCTGATTTCTGCTTGTGCCGCCATCTATCGAGATAAGAAATTGTGGACAAAGGTAATTATCCAGGTAACAACTTAATATATTACATTTATTATATATATATAGGTACATCATACTGCATTCTTCCTTAATTCCTTCATTCAGATTCTCCCTAACCTAAAAGACCAAGAATGGACAGAAAAAGAACAGCCGGGAATTTTTCTCTTTCGCTTTTGGCGAAATGAAGACTGGACAGAAGTGGTGGTGGATGATAACTTACCAACGAAAAACGGAGAACTCATTTCGTGCAATTCTCGTTTCAAGAACGAGTTCTGGCCGGCTCTACTAGAGAAAGCTTACGCCAAGTAAGTGACTGTGTCGCTTAAAAAAAAAACAACTCTGAAATAAGTAACAATAATATATTTTACATTTACAGTGTTCGAATAATGTACTAAAACTACATTACTTTAACTTTATAATGGTGATGCCAATTATTTTTTTTGGCAAGGTTCCTGCTGTCCAGCTGATGAAATCAGAATATAATAACTCCAAAAAGGACATTCAATATATTTTTTCTTTTGCCCATATATGTGACAAGGACTGAGAAAATGGCTTCTTCACAGCTGCTGAAAGACTCACCAAACATAACCTGATAACGTTGGCATTCCCATTTAGTCATTAGTTTTGATGGATTTACTTGCCATATCAGTTTTTTGTCTTGATTCAAGAGCCATCCAGGACCTTTTAATAATAATTTAATTAATATACTGACGAGGCCGGACAAAGGTCGGACATAATCTTTTTTTTTTTGGCTTCTCGGATCTCCCTGAATAAGGCACTTGTTCAAGGTCGGTTAGTAGCAGAAAGAAAGGCGTAATGTCAATTTTTAATCGGGTAGATCAATTAAAATTATAAATCTTGGGTAAGCTTCATTTTTGTCAACAGAAAATTCGTTAGCCGGAATATCCGAGAAACTAAAAAATCAATTATGACTGGCTAATGCAGCAAACAATGAAATCATTTTTCAGATTTTATGGAGGTTATGAAACAATGTCGAAAGTCAGTCTTGAAGATGGATTAATGGACCTCACAGGAGGAGTGCCAGAGAGGTTAGAGGTCAACAACCTAGAGGATGTTGACCTTTTGAAGGTCATGAGTGAAGGTCACGATCGCAAAGATATCATCATTTGCACTAGTGAGGTAATGTTATCTGGAATTTTAGGAGTCAACAAGGGTGAAATCAACAAGGCGACAGTTGAAAAGCAGCTCGATGGTGAAAGTGCAAAACCTCGTATGTCAAAATTTTGCCATTTTTAGATTTTGGGTGGAATGACTATTTCAATATCCAATACATGTTGTCAATTGGTCACCTTGCCAGTTTGCTGTTTTTTGAAGCTGTAACACACTGTTGACAGAATGATTTCACCAAACCTTGTATGTCGATTTGTTCCAAAAAGTGAAAGTGCAAAACCTCGTAACTCAAATCAGAACTTAGAAGCTCATATTTTCGGATATTTCAACTTTTTTTGAAAAACAATGATTGCGGCACATTTTTATGGCTCTCAGGAAATTTCCATATTAAAAAATCTATACCTCCCTATATTTGTTTTAGTGATGAAGGCTATTGGAAATAATTGTGCATGAAAATTTGAAAAATTGCTATTTTCCTCATTCTTGCTATTGTAGCCACTAATTAAAATTAGCAGTTGTTATTTATTATGGTCAAATCATAATTTTTACTGTATAGCTATAGATTGGAAGTACATTCGATGCTGCAAGTTGCTTAGAAATGTGATAAATGATCGAGTTACGAATTTTTGCACTTTCACTAACTTGCAAAAAGTGAAAGTGCAAAACCTTGTAACTCGACATTTTCATTCATATCTGATGATAGCATCAATGCAGGGGTCAATGACCCATGACAAAAAATTATGCTTAAAACAGGGTCTCACTTTCTATAAATCACATAGAGCCTAACTCGCATATAAATCAACATTACCATAAAAAATTATCTGTGATAGTTTTTTCCAATTTCTGAAAAACAGCTTTTTTTGACTTACGAGGTTTTGCACTTTCACCATCGAGCTATTCTTAACAAATGACATTTTGACTAGTGATGCAGACCGCACCACCTTTAAAAGGGTGGTCCAGTTTATACAAAAGTAAAGAATTTAAGCGGGCCATCGGCATTAAAAAAATTATGATAAAAATTAGGGTTTGAACAAGGTATATGACATGAATTTCATTTTGAGATGCAACAAAATTCATGTGACACCCTTCATGACATCAAAAATCACTCGAATGATCTGGACTGGCACTGGACCGGTCCGGTACTGGTTTTTGAGGTGGTCCAGTATTTTGACGGCTAGGGCCAGACCATGGACCGGACTGCATTACTTTCGACACAGGTCTTTGTATCTTATGACGGGCAGCAACTGAAATTGACAAGTGACATCCGGAGTTACGTAACTACTGACTCATTTTAAGCAACTAGACTAAAGCAGTGACCAAATAAATAAATATTAGAATTTTTTAATTAAATTATCTTTATAAATAGACTTACCTCTGGGACATTTTAGCTTATCAATGCGGAGCGTTTGATCTGGCCCCAATAATAAAAAGAAAACCCCCACAGCGCCTCACGTGTGATCACGTGACCTCTCTCAACCAATAGCGCGCTTCGGCGCGAACTCCTCTCAACAGTCATATTCAATTTTGAAAAAGCAATCCACTACCTCCTTAGCGGGGAGGCGGGTGGGAATTAAATAAATGTCCCAGAGGTAAGTCTATTTATAAAAAGATAATTTAATAAAAAAATTCTAATTTTTATTACATTGTCGACTTACCTCTGGGACATTTTAGCTTAATTCAAAAAGACAAGGAGGTGGGTCTGGAGAGAGAGGTAAAATAAAGACGGAATCAACCTGCCTACTCAATGGGCCAGGAAGGTTATCATCGGCCGCCATGCCCTTTCCACGCTATCATTAGAGCCGCTTCCGGGGCACAGCTACGCTGGGGGTTATACCAACCAATGATTGCGATCCCAAGGGTCCTCTCTGCAGTAGGACAACCACCTAAGTCGCACGGCCCCCCCCCCCCCTTTTTCCTGCCCCTCGCACAACTGCCCGGAATCCTCCCAAGGGGACCAGAGCAGAGCACACCGGACAGCCGGAGGGGCCTCAAAGACAGCCAAGCGAAGGAATGTACACCGCCTGAAGTCTTGACAGCTTACTGGAAGGCAAGAAGTAGAATTAGTGCAGTAACTCACCCGAAGCTGCAGAGAAGAGTCAGAACCGAAACTCACTTCCTTGATGGCCACCCGCCAGAGCAAGGCGGCCACCACCACTGTCATCTCTGGTCCACGGAGCCGCCCCTCCATGTCCGTGTCTGGTACACCAAACCAAGGAGGGGAGAAGACCGTCACTTCTGCCCCCTCAACGAGCAAGAAGACAAGTCTGTCCAGGAACCAGTCCATAACGTAGTAAGGAACCCCAAAGTAACCAGTGAATCATTCCAAACTATGTACAAGGTTGTGCAGGAAACCAACCGCAGCTTAACCGTAGTACCGTCCGCCAACGGTGTGCTATCCCAAAGAGTAAGGGTGTAGATACAAGCGGAACACAGGCAAAGTATTAGTTCAGATCCGACCCACCACTGACCCGGTGGTCATCCCTGTCCGATTCACTAGAAGTTCCGGGGTCCTCACTGGTAACATCTCCCTTGGAGGTGTGGGCATCGCTGGTTGACCCATTCCCCTCCGGTTGTTCCTCCGCAGAAGAATCGTCTTCGTCCCGGTGGCCATCCTTGTCTGACTCACCGCTGTCACGACGAGCTTCACTGTCCGACATCCCACTGCACTGATGGTCATCACTGTCAGACCCACCACTGCCGGGACATTGTCTGATTCCATGCAGTCTTATCCCGGCTCCTCCGAGGAAAAGGACTGTTGGGCCATCTGAGCAATCGCCTTGCTGGAGTCACGCCTTGCCTCATGCCTGCAAATGACTGCAACTGCCCAGCGAACAATCGTTGCTCAGAGTCTGTGGGCGGAGCAAACCGTAAAAGGTCCACGTCCTCAGGATTCAACAGAGCCGGCTTCAGCACCTCCTCCCGCTTGGCCTGCAGCAAGGAAAGGTCCAGCCCGGCTAAAACATACCCCAAGTCCTTAAGACTTCTGGTCTGAATGTCCACAAAGTCAGCAATGGAGTTCACCGTACTCAGAATCCTGTCGTCCGGGGAGGCGATTAACGAACCCAGAAGGGTCTTGACAGCCTCACCAAAGAACATAGTCTGGTTTAAAATGCTAACGGCCCTGCCAGAGTCATCCAGGAAATCGTCCAATCGAGTGCGCTTTGGCTTGGAGATCCCCAGAACTGATGATAAGTTGCCATCCAATATCGGAGCTTTGATGGGCCACATCGCAGGGGTTTCAACCAGTTTTTCATGTAGAACACAGTAGTGTTTCATCTTTGGTTTGTACTTCGCCACACACTTCGAACCCAAGGCAACACCGTCAGCTGGGGGAGCGAGGTCAGTCGACCAAGAGTAGTTTTTGGAACGGGTTGCCCCCTCCCACGTATCCCCAAAGGCCATATCAAGGTCTTGGGAGAAAGGAAAACCAACAAAGGCGGCCTGGGCTTCTGTGTCCGGAGGAACAAGTGGCTGTCGTCCGGATCCGGCACTGGATCTATACCCAAAACCTCATGTGCCAACCGAACCTGATGGCGGTAGTTGGAATCGGCGATGCGGTCCTCAACCGTATCCCAACCTGCAAATATAGAAAATGAAATTAATTCCGGGCCAACATGTAATGGAGATCGGAAAATTCATGTATTATCACCCACACGCCATATCCAGGGCCGTAACTAGCTATGAGGCACAGAGGCACGTGCCTCCCCTGAAATTCTTACAAGCCAACATCATGTACATCATATCACAGTAGACAAAAAACGAGTGCTTACAGAAAAAGCACTGGAATGTTCCTTGTAAGTCATATCCCTATATCTGCCATGTTATTCTGAATGACACATAAGCAGTTTGAGAGACAAAAGCCTAGTTACTTGCAGTGCTATTAGGAAAATCATTTAACATGTCACCCCACTAATCAATGAGGTCACAAGTTGCCCAATGACAAATTGACACCTTATTTCAATGCATTTGATAGAAGTCATTTGTCGGATGTAAAGCTGGTCACAAGAGGCCCAAGTTGAGTTTGTTGGATCTACTATTTGTCATTCAATCTGTTGTAAGTATAGGGAAAGAGAAGTTTTCAATTTCATGCAGTTTTAGACTGAGAGAAACATGCAGGATTGCCCTGGAATTGTGTTTCGCATTACCAGTGGGGACTAATAACTGAATCACTAAATGTGAGAGATGAGGGACCAAAGTAGCAGTCTACGAGGGACAAGTGAACATCCAGTAGGAGGCATGCATGGATGATACAAGGAATGAGAAGACATGCAAGGATGGCAATCGAGAGAGCAGACTGGGAGGAGAACAGAACTATAGGGAGGTAGAAGAAAGGGAGAGTCAGAGATACTTTAGAGCTTAGAGAGAGCAGAGTGGGAGGAGTGGATAGGCTAATAGTGATAGAGGAGGGAACAAAAGGAGAGTTCTAAGGCCTATAACAGGGAGGAGCGTAGAACATAGTAGGAGGCAGTCCCGGGGGGGGTACTCACTATGAAAAGAGTGTATATAGAGGCGCCGCTGGATGGTTGAGGTTTTTTGGCCTTCTAGGATTAAAATGGTCTTGGTTTTTTAGGATTTCAGATTAATTTGGTTGCCCTTTTTGCACCCCCAACATGTTTGGTACCGTTAGAATCGGCTTGAAAAGACGATTACAATGGTATACAAATCATAAAGATTAAATTGGTTTTGGATATTTTTACAAAAAGATTAAAATGGTTTGTGGTTTTGGCGTTGGTTTCCGGATTAAAATGGTTCTGGTTTTCAAAATCGCCGTGGCGCATCCCTACACAAAAGTACGCGAAGTACCCCCCCGGGGAGGCAGTAGGGGGAGATACGAGGGAGGAGACAGAGTGGAAGGAGGCATAAGCTGGGAAGGAGGCACAAGGACGAGCCTTATAGGAAGGAGCAAGAGCTGGGGAGGTCCAGGATTTAGAATCCGAGTAGAGACGCTGGCTTACAATGGCAAATTTCCCTCAAAAACAGAAAAACCCATGCACCACTTTCTGATAAAGCTGTGAAATTTGGCACTGAGATACCTGAGGTAATAAAGCTCAATTTTAGTGTTGTAACTTGTATAGATCTGACACTCAATTTCTGCCTCATTCATAGGTCTTGCCTCTTCCATAGGTGATAGCTATCCCTCGTCCCTCTACCTCCTCCAGACCACCTCCATTATCTATAGCTGCTACCTCCTGCATCTGTCTCCTTCCTAGCTTATGGCTCTTCCCAGTCCGCCTCATTCCTTGTTTACCTCTCCCTTTCTACCACCTCCATAGCTCTTGCCTCCTCCCAAAATGATAAGTCTTTCCTCCTCCTTCTACCTGGAGCTGCCCCCTCCCTTTGCCTACTTCCTAGATTCAGATTCACACCATTTATTTTTTTTCTCTCAAAGCGTAATATTAAATAATTTACTTATGATAATTGCTTCAAGATGGGTGACCCCTTTAAGACATCTGTGATGTTGCTATCAAGGGGCCACCCCCCCCCCCCAAAAAAACAAAAGATAAGAGAGAAAACAAAATATACATAACGCTTCTAGTGACACTGAACAACACTTTTTTTTAAACTTGCAGTCAGGGAGGATGGAGAATTAAAGTGATAGCTAGTCAGTCTAGATACTTCTGTTATATCGAGAGCAGGCAGAGGGAAGGGACAGAGATAGGAGGAATAGTAGGATAATATTTGGATGGACATGTTAGCTACTTCAGGGATGTAGTCACCAGGAGGAGAGAAGAGAATTGGAAGAAAGCAATATCTTGAGGGGTGCAGAGAGGGGACAGGTAGCCGGGGAGAGGAAAGCTTCCAGGGGAGCCAAGATTGAGAGAAGGCATATAGAGGGATGGGGCAGTGAGAGGAGAGTTCAATAATCAACAGACTAGGCAAGAGCTTGGAAGGAGTCAGGGAAGGGAGAAACAGAAGGACAAACAATTTTGAGTATTCCAATGTATTTGTAGCATTTGATGTGGAATATCAGATCATGAGCATTAAGAATGGATTTTATCAGTGGTGTCAGTTTCATTTTAAAGTGGTGGGGCCTGAGCCTTCACGAAAGATTTCCAGTGCAAACTAACAATTTGTTCTTACGGAAAACACCTACGCTCTATGCTGATGCCACTGGATTTTATGCATTAATATAAAGAAAAGTTTGTGACATATTTGTGACTATCATGTTTCTCCTTTTACAATGGAATTAGAGCTCCAGATTGATCATAATGCATCTCAGGCCATCTGGATACCATTGGCTTCTGGGGGCCTAGAGCGGCCCCCAGGCCCCCTGCCTCATTGTGCCTCCCCTCCTCAAAAATCCTAGTTACGGCCCTGATATCAGTCACCATGCGGTCGACCACGCCGTCAAAATAAAGGTTAAACTGGTCTGCTTCACAGCACCGACATCTAACCCACAGAAAGAGGGTGATTACTAACCTTAGAGAGGCAAGAACCTCCAGAAAAGACCTGAACTGGTCAAAAACTTCCTGTCTTGACAACCCAATTTGGCGCCGGCCGCCATTTTGTAAGCGACCTGGCCGAACTGAATCGCCTAAGACGAAGGAAATGTTAGCCAAAAACGGTCAAAACCTAAGAAATACGAAGTGTAAGGGCCCTAAGAACCACCATTTACACAATTAAAAGGTTCTAAGAGACCGATGGCTTGTTAAAGCTCGAAAATTAGCTAAATATCTGCCCGAAAAAAATTTGCTTTTCGGCCAGACTAAATAGCAGTGTAAAACGCCCGCTCGCTGACACGTTTTAAGTGACTCAGCGAAGCCAGACGCAACCAAAACGAGCACTTAACTTGTGGATTCTTCGTTATATCTTCATTCTTCTTTGTATCTTCGTCGTAGTAGTCAAATTCTTCCATTATTTCGCCAGAATCGCAAGCACGTGTTGTCAGTGCTGCCCCAAAATTGAATATGACTGTTGAGAGGAGTTCGCGCCGAAGCGCGCTATTGGTTGAGAGAGGTCACGTGATCACACGTGAGGCGCTGTGGGGGTTTTCTTTTTATTATTGGGGCCAGATCAAACGCTCCGCATTGATAAGCTAAAATGTCCCAGAGGTAAGTCGACAATGTAATAAAAAACAGTAACTCACACCAGTACTGACAGAAAAATTGATGAAAACCAGTTGAATTATAAAAATTTGAACCTGTATTAAAAATTCAATTTTTTATCTTTCCACATTATAACAGAATTCAGAGCCAAAAGAAAATGGCCTTCAACCAGGTCAGCACTACATTGTGACAGGTGTCCTTGACCTAGAAAACAAAGGTCAACAACAAAAAGAAGGAGGTGAAAATGAATTATCAAGATTACAACTCATAAGAATGCAGAACCCAAGAGGGAAGGCAGAATGGACAGGAGCATGGGCTGATAAGTTAGTAGATCTAGATAGTTATCTATCTATCTATCTATCTATCTATCTATCTATCTATCTGTCTATCTGTCTATCTATCTGTCTATCTGTGTATTTATCTCTCTGTAAAATTTATGTGTATTCGAACAACTTCATTTCTGCTTTAGCTCCACAGAATGGAATGCCTTCTCGCCGAAGGAACGAGAAAAGATGGGAATAAAATTCGAGCAAGAAGGAGAATTTTGGTGAGGCATTTTCCTGAAAACTATCATTAATCATTTTGAAGACAATTAAATGCAATAATTTAGTTCAAAGACAGTTTGACATTATCTGAATCCATTGCACATTCGAAAATATCAGTAGATCTAAAATTGTCAACCAAGGATGAACTTAAACCATTGCATCATTTCAAAAGCAACGCAGAAGAATTTTGTCTTTCACTATCAAGAGGTGATCAGATTTTGGCGATGATGTGTACAGTTCCACGTTCTTTGCCAAACTGCGCTATTGTCCCTCAGAGTCCTCTCTGTACCCAGATCTAGGTCACACTATACAGAATTGCTTCCCCTATTAGCCACTAGGGGTGATTGTGGCCACTAGGGGTGGCTGTGCAGTTTTGAGGGACTATGCACTCTTCTAAATTCTTCTCATAAATAATACCTTAATTTTCAGGATGTCCATCAAAGATTTCAAGAAGAATTTTGACGTCATTACTTGTTGCCATTTCTATCCAACGTCTGGCAAAATTAAGTGGAGTAATGCTTCATATAAAGGGCAATGGACAGTTGCAGATCCCCAAACAATTAACGACCGTTCAGGAGGAGGCCCAGAGAATCAGACCCACTTGATGAATCCGCAGGTACAGATCTTCAGAAGTAGTCTGTTACAGATGATTTCATAATTTATGGGCAATTCCGTAAAGTCCGATTTACAGATCAGACACTTTATTTGAAGGGCAATTGAATTCCGTAAAGTCAGATTTATAGATCGGACACTTTAGCAGCTTGTGTGCAATGTGTAGCCTTACCATTACACCTTAGCTATTTCATTGTTAAACAAGCACAAGGCCAGGTAATATGGGTATCAAACAAACCCTCACACGGTACGTCAGACACCATGACATTTTGCCTTGTAGCTCAGCTCCTGTTGCGCTTGGAGCTTTGGTTAATGGCTTGTTTGATACTCCGATTACCTGGCCTTGCGTCTGTTTAACAAATAGCTAAGGTTTAAACATAGATTATTTTCATTGTAAGTAGATCCATATATTTACCTTGTACAATGTACATTACGTTTCAGACTTCATGTCAGGGTCCTTGTTCACATGGAAATGACAGTGAAGCTTGGAGGTGTTGTTGTTGCTGTTGATAACACCAGTGTTTTGTCAGTTGGAGTCTTCCTCTTGGGCCCCCCTCCTCCGCTGCGCTTCTTGGGGGTAAGAAGGTCATAAGTGGGAGAGATGGTGTGCTCCTTCATCCCGGTTCATGTTCTCCTTCCGTCTTATCCAGATGGCTTCCCTTATCTTCCTTGTAGTATTGTCTGTCTCTTGCGATAAAATCTTCAGCAACAACAACACCTCCAAGCTCCACTGTCATTTCCATGTGAACAAGGACCCATACATGAGGTCTGATACGTAATGTACATTGTACAAGGTAAATATATGGATCTACTTACAATGAAAATTATCTATATTTAAATCAAAAATAAGGGTCCAATGAACTTTTTCAATCAAATAGCTAAGGTGTAATGGTAGGGCTACACAAGCTGCTACAGTGCCTAATCTGTAAATCGGACTTTACAAAATTATAGCAAGAATCATGCCCACTAAAGAACAAATGTTTGGATAATGGAAACTATATTGAGAAACTTTCACATATTACCAACAAGATATTCAGTCACACTATTACCTCTATTTCGAATCACAAGAGTCCAAAATTTGAAAAATATGTGACCAGCTTAACAAAAACATGTATTTTAACCAATAGAAACCAAATTAAAAGTAAATTCTAAGTGATCCAATCCGGTTTTTAGATTTCCAGTCAATTCAACTAACAGACCAAAGTCAATTTCGTATGCTAATCATGCATGATATATTTTTATGCTAGTACGTTTTCGACATCACTGGCGATGAACAAGAGTTGGTAGCAAATTTGGTCCAATACGAGGACCCGGGTTCGGCCCAGAACAAAGAAGAGCCTTGCAGTATTGGTTTTCAGATAACAAAGGTAAGAGACTAAAGTATAAATTAACTTATACTCCACCAAGACAGTTTTCTATTGTCTTTTGCCGTGGTATAACCAACAGATTTGTTAGTTATACCCCTGTTGGGGATTAAGTTAGCCTGGTGAACTACTTTTTCTGCAAACAACGCACCTAAAGATGACAACAAAGCAACAAAATTCACTGATAAATCCTCCAGGAGTCATATATATGCCGTATAATTCACTTATATAACTCGTTTTCGGTGTATAACCAACATTTCTGGGGTAAAAAAAAAAAAAATTCTGTGTTTTTTTACCCAAGGCTAAAGCCCTTGGTAAATAACCACCTGAAGTGTTAGTTATACACATCAAACTCGTTGTATAACCCATACGAAAACAGCATTGAGTAGCAACATCTCTCTTTTGTTAAAATGTTAAATTTATTTCGAAGGTGGAGACCAATAGGTCTTACAGAAGGCACATCAAGGCACAGGTGGTCGAGACATCTGAATTTCTTCCAAAACAAAGTATACTCGCAAAGGTAAGACTTGCAGAGTCTTTCCTAAATTTGAAAAAGGTTTAAAAGGTTATGATAAATAAAATCATTAAAGATGGTATTGGAACTACTCAAGGTTATTAACATGAATCGAGTTACAAAAAAGCGTCCCGGCCTAGCTAGTACTGTCTGCTGAATAATGAGCATGCAAAATTTTGATTGATAAGTTATAAAGAACTACATGTAATGAGACAGAAAGTGACCATTATAAAGACTCAAACCAAGAAAGGATGAAAAATAAATGTTTATTAATTTCAGGTGACTTTAAAGAAAGGACGGTATGTGGTCATCCCTTCAACGTACAACCCCTCTCACGTTTCTACCTTTTTACTCCGTTTATTCAGTACACACCCCTTAAAATCAAGGTACAGAAAGGAAATTTTTGACTATTTAAAATTACCTGAATTCAGTTTATGCAAAAATAACCTGGTATGCACTGATTGCAAAACAAGTTCTGAGTTCTGATTGAAATATGCTTCTCAATTTTTTTCAGGGAATTAACCCTTGATTGTCCGGAACCACCAGGTTGCTTTGGTAAAGCACCAGTGATTGTATCAAAGATAACGATAATCGCAGTGACAGAACTAGAAGAAATTGCCCGTAAGATATGAACGATTAATCCCTCATATTTCAAATTTGGGTTGTGCCCACCCAACATCACATAAAATATAATCATGATAATAGGAATATAGCAATTTTTTACAGTAAAATATAGGAGGAATTTTTTTTACTTTTAAAGGACAATATAGTAGTTTTTCATTGCGAAACAATTAACTTAACGTGTGAAAGGCTTTATATCACAGTTCCTAAAACATATATTGTAGACAAAAACGCGCCTAGACCTTCATATCGGAGACAAAAATGTGCCTAAAACTTCATATTGCAAACAACCGTATTCAATACTATTCATTCCAAATCAATTTAGGAAATACCCCATCAGGAATTATCTATTTCAAGATAGCCTGAAAACAATTTATTTCACTAAAACTGAGCAAGAAATTATGTCTAAAAAAACTCTGAGCCATCCTCCGGAAATTAAACTGTCGCCCTACAGACACCAATGTTGTGATGTAACCTTCATATCAATATAATATCAATATATTAGGCGTTTTTGTTTGTTTGTTTGTGTTTTACGCCTCCGCAGCACCTTAGTGGGCTATATTGAGGCAGGCGATCGCCGTATGATGATGAGATGAGAAGACTGTGAGTCTGGAACATACCCTATTAATTCAGGGATGCCCAGGGTCTTTCAGTTGCCCCAGCATAGAATACTGGATACAACCCGCCTCCATTTAATGTCCCATGGGCTCGGACTAAAGTGTGTTCCCGGGGTGAGATTTGAACCCACGCCCTCAAAGCCAGAGGACAAGCATTCTTGACCATTAGGCCACAGGGGAACTCAATATATTAGGCGTAATGTCGCCCATAAAACAGAATTGATTGCAATCCTTCATTTCAGAACTTAATGCTTTCATTACCATCAAGTGTGAAGGGGAAGTTGTGAAGTCTCACACAATTTCAAATGAAACCAACCCGGAGTGGAATCTGGAGACAATATTTTACAGGAAGAAACCTGCAGATCCCATTGAAATACAGGTGAGATGCCAAACTAAACAATCCTTTTTCAGTATCTTCCTGAGTATAATGTATCTCCCTCTTGTTTGCACAGAACAGATGTATAGAAGTACATTTGAAATCCAGTAAAAAACTGGAATTACAGTCGACGTACGAGGGGCGTTCAGAAAGTTCGAGGCTTTTTTTCATATGGACACTTATTTTCAATCTAGAATCATGAAATTTTCACAAGGTAAAATTCAGCATATTTGGAATGGATTCCAAAATTTCAGACAATTTGGACATTTCTAAGTCATTCTGTGGTTGCCATGGAAACTGAAAGTTCAGCTGGTCGGGGCAAGTAATACTGAAACCAAGAAAGCCAACAAATTGTGACTGTGAGAGACTTCTCTCTATCACTTGTATTAGTGAGATTGGAAATATTTGACTCAAGAAATATGATATTAGCTTCTAAATATACTTTCAACCACTCTAAATGTGTGTATTCTTACACTGAACCCATGTAGGAAAGCGCTCCTGCATGACAGATTTAGCAAGGGAAATTCCGGCGGTAGGGGTGGGTTTCCTTGGCTACATAAGGACTTGTGAAAGCATGGATTCACTGGTATGAACAAGAAACCAAAATGAGCAGCATTATCTATCCCAGCTATTCCTTAGACATGTTGCTTTACATAAACCCTGGTTTTTCATTACTTAAGTCCATGGGGGCCAGAGTT
>JAPTHN010000033.1:0-87900 GCA_026936325.1 Platynereis dumerilii
AATAGCAGAGGATATAGGAATATTGTCCAAAGTTAATATGTCATAGCATCATGAACTCTTGTCAACGATTATTACTTTTTCGTTAGATTTCACATCTTGAATGAGAGTTATCCTGCCTTTTCTTTGATGTGTATGAGATGAACATAGAAATTACTGGATACCGGATATAAGAACCTTGACTAAAAAGGTTCTGGATACATTACCGGGTAATTGAGGTTTTTGAAAGCACTGTACTGGAATTTAACCCTGTTTGGAATTATAATAGGACCAATTCTACAGTTGGACATAAGGTTGTGATGTCAACTTTTCAAGTGAAACTTTATTGATGTAACAATCCAAAATGGCATCACACTGTCACATAAGTGAATGGTACAGAACCACTTCATGGATATTCTCCTTGAGCTTTATAAACAGAACCCAAAACAGGGGTATACAGATTAGAGTGTCTCAAGTCATTACTTTTGTGACTGCTTGATACATCTGTTGGTGGTCAATATTTGGCCAATCTAGACAATCTATAAATCATTAATTTCTTTATTTTTCCAGATGTGGTCAAATGTCATTAAAGGTTCTTTTCAAAGCTATTACAGATGTGGGGAAACAGTCAAAAGTCTTTGTTTAATTGAGAGTCAATGTTACAGTCTTCGTCATATTTTTATGGAATCCCAAGTTCTTTTCTATTCTATTGAACTGTGATGTCAGAGATGACTCTATTCTAGAACTGCAATATGTAAATTAACTGCAAGCTGTGATGTCGTTTTGAACTGGGTCAAATTCCCCAGCTTCTAGCCAATGGGATCCACCTGAACTGAGCATCATAGTTTC
The DNA here is from genome assembly GCA_026936325.1 of Platynereis dumerilii. Taxonomy (NCBI): domain Eukaryota; kingdom Metazoa; phylum Annelida; class Polychaeta; order Phyllodocida; family Nereididae; genus Platynereis; species Platynereis dumerilii. The sequence goes on from JAPTHN010000033.1 coordinate 826, forward strand.
AACACAATGTCAGAGTCAGCACTTTATCAAGAGTAGCCCCTGCAACCACATCATCACAGCCTGATAGCCAATGGCCTGACAGTAAACCAACCATCACAGTTCATTGGATCACAAATGTAATGCTTCCTTCAATATATCAATGTTTGATCTATCACAGGCAATAACCTGTCTTATCCTAATGGTAGCTTTGTGATCATTCACAGTAGACAACTGTTGTAATTGATTAGTGTACTATAACTTGCTAATTTTTTTAAAACTTTAAACTTTGCTGGAGGTTGCTATAAACAAAAAGCTTTGACAATTTTTTTGTCAACACATGGATTATGTGACGTATATTTGTTCTGGAAGTATATTTGTTCTGGCTATGATGTCGAACTTGCATGGGTTTTCCCAGACCCAACTTTCACTCTTACATTAAGTTGAAACTGTGACGCTCACTGTCGCTCAGTTCAGGAGGATTCACATTGGCTAGAAGCCAGGGAATCTGACCCAGTATTAAAATGACATCACATATATTGCAATGCTGGAATAGAGTCATCTCTGAAATCACAGTTCAACAGCATACAGAAGAACTTGAGATTCCACATAAATATGAGGATGCCTGTAAGCCATATTAGATATATATAAACTTTTAATGACAACAGAAATATCAAATACAGATACATGTGTCAATCAAGAATTGAAAATCGAAAAATCAAAAAATTCAAATCTACATCTACAGTATTCTATGTTACCAAACATAATCTAGTGTCATATCATAAACAAGAACCCAGGGGTTCAAAATGGAGGTGGTGTAGTGTCCTAAGTAGGGCTTGGCGATATTGAGAAAAGTTGCGATATATGCGATACTGCGAAAAATAGTTGCAATAATTTATTGTGATATCGACATTAAATGAGATATCGATATTAAATGAGATATCAATAATTATTGCAACATCATCATTGACTGACAGCCAATCTTCAGCAACACAAAATCTGCTCAAGCCATCAAGGGCATAATTTCCTTTAACTTTGGGACCCATCTGGAGAGAATATAATTTTCTTGATTTTCAAGAACTTATTTATAAAGGTTTATTTTATTTATGTTAAACATTGCATCAGTGAATGATTACTGCGATATGGATATTGCAAGTTATGATATTGCGATTTCGATATTTTTGCAATATATTGCCAAGCCCTAGTTTTAAGTTCATATCCCCTGAAAAAGACTATTTCCCTGAGTGCCCAGAACCAGCTGTTGTGAGAATCCAAAAGTTGAGAAAAATATCAGAAATCCCAACTTTTTTCAGTTTCTTGGTTTTTATGAAAATTTCATAACATTTGCCCTCCAAATGAGTTAAGTCATTTAAAGAGACATAATGTAGACATGGAAATGCAAAATTTGAGAAGTCTAACTCCAAAATTTACAGAGTCATGGAACATTGTAAAAATAATTTTTTTTCATATTTTTTCTGAATTTGCTGTTATTAATTTTTGTAAGAGCATTTAGACCCCAAAAAGAAAAAATTGGGGTATTTAACGCATGGTAGTTCTTAATTCCCATAGGTATAACTGTTTCGGAGTTCTGCTCTGGAAATGAAAACTTTATTTTTTTAATTTTCAATATTTTACAATGACAGTAAGCGATTGCTTTAATATGAACACCAAAAGGCAACATATGCTATAAGATCCAGTCATGTGCCAAATATGCAAGTGCAATAGTTTAGGCACAGTGGCCAACACACAATGTGTGATGCGGTGATGCCACCCGCAGTGGATCCAAGCAAGATAAAAAAGGAAGTCACGTCCTAATTACAACATGCCTGCTATTGCTATTCATCCAATGCCATATGCATGCTCTATAACCAAGTTAGCCTCGCTTCTTTTACTCAAAACATCTTCAAACATAATGGCCAATTCAGGGCCAAAGAGACATACTGAAGATACTCAATTTTCCCCCCAAAACATTCCATTATGTCACTGTGACTGCATAAGTGGAGATGTGTACACTCCTCCATCAAAAATCCACCCTTATCTATCTATGTACCTATCTACCTATCTATCTATCTATTTATCTATCAGTCAATAATCTATCTATTCGTCAATTTAACCATTCACATATCTGACTGAAATAGTTGGGAGATTTATGTAACTATTGAAATATTGCCTTTTGTGACCTAGTATTATGATGACATATATTTCCAGATCAGAAAACTGACCAATACACATCCTAGTGCCACCCTGACATAGTTGCAGCTCAGCTCATTTGCATAGACAAAACACAATCCACATAATTTTCAAAATGGTGGACAGCTCATTTGCATACACAAAACACAATACACATAATTTTCAAAATGGTGGAATGTAACACCAAAAAAAACTCCAAACTATCAAGTCATTAATGGACTACTTAGAATTATTTCAGGTCAATACAAGTAGGCTGCAATAATAGCCCTGCATCTCTAGTTGCGTGCAATTTTAAAATTAGGAGATACTTTGAAACATGCAAAGAGTAATTTCAGATTTTCTTCTAAAATTTTGAATTTCCCGCCTAAAGTTTACACTCTCTCACTCACTCTCTCACCCACTCTCTTACCCCCTTTCTCACCAACTACATAAATGGCGGTGTGTTAACACACCTCCATTAAAAATGACAGGTTTCACAGTTCATGTAGAATTGTCTTTCATAGTTCATAAAATATGCACATTGGTCCCAGTTTCATATGTGTTATTGCACAAAAGTCAATAAAAGCAAAGTGAGGATACATATCTCGACATAGACAGCAGCACCGGTGAAAGTAAAGTGCAAGGAGGCACAGAAGTGTTAGATTTTTTCACATTATTTTATTGAGAAAAGAACCCACAGCAAGTATTATGTCAGGGCTTTTATTTGACATGAGTATTTTAAACTGTTGTATGCTATCAAGATCACAGAAATTAGGGATTAAGCTGCTTGCTTTATTTACAAGTTCTATTCTCTGAGCAGTGTTATTGTTGCACACTAAAAGGCAATGTATTTCATCTTCAATGTCACCTGTGTCACATTTGTCACATTTTCTAAGCTCTACCGGGTCTTGGGTACATTATGTCTTCCTGTCTCAATTTTAAGATTGTGAGAACTTAATCTGAATCTTGCAATATTAGTGTATGTTTTCTTTGGGAGATTTAAATTTAGATATGGTTCCAGGCAGTAGCTTGTCTTAAAGAGTTTATATGTGCGAAGTTTAGGAAGCTTTTCAGAGTCAGTGAGTTCATTAAGAATTCTGTTCTGTTCTTTTGAAACTTTATAGACATCTCCAAATAATAAAAATACCCACCAAACTCAGACATATCACTGAAAATTATAATATACAGACATCTCTGGACCCCAGAAAATTGTTATTTAGGATCAAGATGGAAGTCTGTAGCACTGATATATCCATTGTCTGCAGACAATCCAGATATCCCAAAAAAATTAGCCTTTACAGTGCTCAGATGTCTCAGTGGACCCTAAACAGAACACTTGTACACTTTGACCATTCAGATATCTAATAAAATGAGCCCTGCAGATGTCTCAGAGGCCACAAATAAACCTTTTACATGTATGTAGAGGCAACAAAAAAAAATTAATGAACCCAGTGTATATATATGTGCCATTAAGTGACATAAATTGAGTACAACTTTGCCTCTGCCTGATTCTTTTCACCAAAAAGTGCAATCGGCCAAGACTTTAGACATCTTAAACTGCATGCAGTCTCTAGTCAAAACTTTTGTGGATCCTTAATGATGTTGTGAATACCAAATGGACTACTTAGACAACCTAGGGATTCACTTGAAGTAAAATGTCCTTGACAGAAACATGCAGACCAATTTCAAAATCATTTTAATAAAGAAGCGGCACATTCATTAAGTTCTAGAAGGTAAATTGAGCATAATTTCATATAATCCTGACCTTTAGATAATTGAAGGCATAGAAAAAGGATTCAGCATCCCCAACAACCCTCATTAAGATGATTTAGTGGTTATATCTGGAAGAAAGGGGGTGGAATGGCAGATTTTTCACAAACCACCTGATAGACTACCTCAAATATGCTAAATTTGTGAATTTCGCGAGCTGAAACATGCATTTTCTAGCTTCCATATCTTCACTAATATTTAAGCTAGAAGCTTGGTTGTACATTTAAATGAAAGAGTAAGATGTCTGCTGTTCACTTTATCTGAAAAACATGACCTATGTGTTACAGTTAGGAAAGCAATGGCATTTCAATTAAAAAGAAGCATGTTCTGTTCACCCATTTTCCGCTGAACAGAATGATGCTGTTTGAAACGGCATTACTCCTCAACCATTCAAGATACAAAGATGCAATGCATACCATATGACAGATAATAAACTCAGCTTTCATATGGCATATAAGAAGTTATTATAGGAAAAATAGAATTCATACACCACCATTTTCAATTTTTAGTGCCTATTTCGATTATTTTTGACGTTTTTATACATTGCCTCACATATACTGTCCTGGTGAGTTAGCAAACCACTTTTGGACTTAGCAACATTTAGATTCTGAAACTAGACATTCTTAGCTTTAATTTGGTACCCTGCAACCTTGGTTCGGTTGCCGATGCTACGACTTTGAATTTTGGGCAACCCAGCTCATGGACTATTATTTTTTCAGGACACTTACAAATCATTGAATACCAGTGAGTGTTCATTACAATTTCACAAATCCATCTTTTTTTTTTAATCACAACGCAGAATGTAGTCTTTTTTACCTGTGAACAGTGATAAACTCATCACTAAGTGCTAGGATGTAGGGATGGTTGTAAGCCACAGACACCAAATTCTCATTCCACTGCAGTGGCGGCCTCTGTGAGATTCCACTGGAAGTAGCAAACATTCCGAGGGCACTGGGTGCGCTCAGCAGGAACTCTTCCTATAAAGGTAAAATATAAATTTTGTTTTTCACGTCACACTTAGAAATGTGTTAAATACACTAACTTTTGCAATTTTCATGCTGTACAATATTGAGAGAGGGGACCCAAACTTGCACTTAGCTCACTCAAAAACACAATCAAAATTCAAAAGTGCAATTTTTGAGTCCCTCTCTGTATTGTATACTACATGATAATTATCTTTTCTGTGCAGGATTTGCATTTTTACCCTGCTCCTGCCTATATGCCACTTGTGCTGTTCCCTGCCTACTACCCCGGCCTCGTTCCTGTCCAATTCTAGACAATACAAAGTTAAAATCGTGCAAATTCTGACTCACTCCTTTAAAATTTTGCCAGGTTAAAGTCAACATCCAAGCAGAGATCTGGTTTCTGTGCCTTATAAATTAGATTGATCAGTGAATGATAGGCCAACATTCCGAATCTTTGCACTTATCAGACTAAATAAGAAAACCAGGTACTGCGATTATATCATGAATATGGCAAGGTGTTCAATGTGTAAAATTCTTGGTACAGGACAATACTTTTATCCAACATGTGTTTGGCCAGGCTAACCACAGGTGCAGCATTTGCATGGCTAACACAGAGAGAACTAATCCAGCCCCAAGAATGCCACTAGATGCTACTCGTAATTTTTTAAAATAAAAAATATCTCAGACCTCACCTTGGATATGCAAGTGATGAATGGGTTGGTGTGCTCCATGTTGTAAGGAAACAAATCCTGAGTTTTGTTGTTTTCACTGTTGACGATCATGTACTGCTGGCTGGTGGCGAGACAAACGTGGTTGCCGTCCATACCCTGCGGAATACATTGAAAGATATATGAGATCAAAAGGAACATGTGGCACAAAATTCCCGCGTGTTTGTCACTGGTTTGGATATATATATATTCGCATTTTCATTATGTAAGGCCAGACTTTTTTCATTTTTAGCTTCTCGGATCGACCAACCCAACAAATTTCTGCCGACAGAAAAAAAAATTGATCATAACCAGAATTTTTATCAAATTGACATTATAAAAAATTGAGATTTCTCCTTTTTTTTTTCGTTCTACTGACCGACCCTAGAAAAAGTGCTTCGAGAAGATCCGAGAAACTACAAAACGAATTTGTCTGGCCTAAATGGCTTATCATAACATCTTGTTTATGATTTTGACAGATACGACAGTGCTCCAATTCTTATATCGAAATCTATCTATACAATTCTAAAACAGAGAATAAACACAATAGACAAATTCATATCTTACTATTCTTGAGTGCAGATTCTACATTTCTGAATTAAACTACAGTCTTCAAGAGATTCAGAATATTCTTGAGGGCATAACAAGAATATAGGTCTACTTATTCTCCAGATAAAATGTAACCACTCTTATCTTTCTTTGCATGTACATACAAGAAGGTATCTACATAAATGTTACATTTTTACAAGGTCGATGCTCACAATTAAAGACTTAAGGGGAGGTATGGGTGAGAAGGGCACTTTTCTGCAATTTTAAGTTAAATGAACAAAGTTTGATATAAAAAGTTAGGTTTTAGTTAAATTGGATTTCAGGTCATTTTGCATTGTTATGATGAATGGTTGCCATGGTAACCAGTTTAAAAGGCGAAAAAAGGCTGATTTTTACTGCTCACGGGATGTGAAATTTCTGAAGTTACAGACATGATAGAAAAATTTTGAAAAAATTTACAAATGAAGACAGGCAAGACGCAGAAAATTACAGAGCGGATTTTTGATATTTCTTTTCATAGTGTCAGAAATTAGGGTAAAGTAGTCAAAAGTCATTTTTATTGAAAAATTTCTTGTTTCTATCGCTACGATGTCATATAATTTTGCAACGAAAAAAATTTTTTTAAATCTGGTCTGTAATTTTCAAGACAATTTTCCGAGGATTCCGATGATGTATCCCACAGGTTCCTACGACAAACGGTTGTCAAGATTTTTCACATCCCGTACAGGGTAAAAGTTGATTTTCACATGTTGCAGAAAATGGCAAAAACGTGACGTTAACGTCATTTCAGGCAATTGACCACTAGAAAATATTTGTGGCTATTTCTCCAAATCTAATGAAGCTACAGGTACAAATTTTGCAACGATTTAGTTATCATTGTTATGTTTCACCACAGTAAATTCCATGGTAACTACTTTTTTGTGTGGACATCTTTGAAGTGACACAATGCCACTATTTACTCACTAAAATTTGGCGATGATTTGATATTTGACATGGCTTTAAGTGATGATAGAGACATATTTTAATATAATTGAAGCTTGGACTGGCTGTCTGAGTTGGTGTAGGTCAAAGATGTGCCATAAACTGAATATGTGAAGCCCACATATTTTTGGGGAATTTCTCACCCATACCTCCCCTTTTAAAAATAACCTAACTTTATAAATGTGTTATGTACAAAGTAAGAATTTTATAAAGACATGAAATAAATTATTTCATTAAAAAAATGTAGTGACTTATCTCGAAGGGAAAAATATTGACAGAAAAAAATAAAAGGACATTAAATTCAATATCATGCAGAATGTTAATATACATACATATTTTACAAAATACTGTTGTGATAGACTAATAAATTTGTAGATTCAGTTGATCAAAATTCAAACAAAAACAAACCCAATCTGAACTCTGCAAGTAAATAAGCAAAATACATTAACAAAATGTAACTACTTGAAAAAAAGATTATCCCTATTGTCCTGGATAAGTAGCAACGGACTTACCAGCACTACAGCAGGTTCTGGAACAGAGATTTCCCGAGTTGGAACTATTTTGTCCTCTGTAACTGTGAAGAGCTGAACGCTTTTCTTTCTTAAGGCCACTGCGATCTGGAAATGAAAAGAAGTATGACATTATTATTTATACAAAATGATGCATTGAAGGATGATTGGGGCTCTACGTCCTGTATTTATGCACTTGGTAAGCTAATTAGGACATGGAGGGGACACGGCAATGAGACGAAGGCTGATTGAAACAGCCGTCCAACATAGGTCCAGGTGACATGGCCAAAGCTGGATTCCAACCCTTGACCCAGTCATTGGCAGCCTAGCACGCTACCACTAGACCAAGTTCCAATCCTCCACCGAAACTAGCAATCACAAAGAATTTGTATCAAGAATTAGGGAGATAAAAAGAGAAGTTGTAAATACAAACATTTCTCTTGGAAATTCCACAAACTTACCTCTATACTGAATGGATTACTTTTCGATGGGTGGGGTTAGCACAAAACCAAGCAACGTTTTTCACTTTGGTGTTGCCTGTTGTAATAATCTGAAACATATAAGACCTCCATTGAAACATTGTTGTTTAAATAGGATTGAGCCAGCATAATATAAACTTAGCATCCCAAAATATATTTTTTAAAGTATTTTTTTCAAAGACTAATTCGGAAAACAAAGCTAACAACACTTAGTCTTCTGATAGTCAAGCGACAATTAAACCAAGTCAGTAATTGCATATTTAGGAATAAGAATTAATGTTTGAACGATAATACTTTGATAATGAAATGAAGTAGAGATAGAAAGTAAAATATTGGCTTACTTCTAAATCGGCCATATTGAGCATGAGGATGGTGTTATCACAGAGAACCAGGATGCGATTCAGGGCAGAGGCTGTCTTTATTTGGATCACAGGTTTTTTCTGAAACAAAAGATGAAGTACAAATAAATTTCCAAATAAATTACCAACATATGACATTTTAAATATTGGCCCTCGCAATTTTACATCAGTCCTCGTTTCATGCTAAGAGATTGACAATCGATGAAAATATTCGCTGTCAAAACTCCTTAGAAAAATCTTACCAATGCCAGATACTTGTGTCCTTCTCTGGTACAATTGAAGACCACCTTCCCCGTGGCTTGTTGGCCTTCCTTCACATTGTAGCGAATTATGAAACTGAAAGAAACATCACGAATCACTGTCAGCCAATATATGGCACATAAATTTTGTCAACCAAATATATATGGATTATGGAACAATGTATTCCGCGAATCATGTGACAACTGAGTCAGTCCCACAGCACTTTCACTGAAGACGATGCGAAATTGTCACAAATTCTGACAATTTATACCAATTCTCCTGAAGGTAAATTCATCACCATAAATCTATAATGAATCCGGAGATGGAGAATCTAAATTCAAGAATGTATTCTGCTGTTTACAATTCATCATTCACTAGCTGATTAGTTTAATGGAACTTACCAGTCATTTGTTCCTATGTACAAATCTTTTCCACAGCATTCCAAACATTCAATCTGCAAAGACAAGACATACATAATTGTAAACAGTGAATAGAAATTTCCCCGCACTCCAGCACTTTTGAGCCAGAGAAATGCCAAATGGCTCCAGAGCCTAGACATTTCTGGAGCCACCCACGGATCCAGAAGCTCTGACCACTGACAGCCATCACAGGGTACCCACCAAAATTTGGCAAGCAAATTCCCAGTATTTTCCCTGCTTCACCGGACGTTTTCCCTGACCTTTTTTGGCTTGTCATTGTGCCATCTTAGCCAATCAGAATCCAGAAACTATTATTTATTTTACGGATTTTTGCCTAAAAATAGAGGGCTTCTTTCAAGCATTAACATGCAAAACCAAATTCCATGTTGAGGTCAAATTCCAATTTCCGTAATTTTTCCCTGTGCACAGGAATTTTTTTAACCAGTATCCCTGTTTTCCCTGTCTGGTGGGGACCCTCCATCAGTTAACTGAACAGGTGAAGTCCAATCAAATTCAAATTGAAGAGCTCTTTGAATTGGGCTGGGTCCTTTTGATCATATTTCATGTATATTACATTGTGCTGAGAACATCAAGCTGGAGGCATCCCTTCAGCCAGAGTCAAGAGGATGACGGACGGATGATTGGGGCTTTATGCCTGTATTTTTCACTCAGGGAAAGTAACCTCCACCCTGCCAAGACAACCCCTGCCCACACGGGCTGCAAAAGTCACTATTTGGGGTAGAAATTGGATATTCATGAGCTACTGGTCATTCCTGGCATGTGACATTCCTGTTGTTTTCAAAATGGTGTAAACTACCTTTTAATGGGAGTTTATCGCACTATCTTCTCTCTAATACTCAAAATAGCCCCATCTGTTGTCCATTAAGGGGTTGCTATTTTTGTGGTTAGCAAGTTTAAAGATTCAAAATGACCTCCCTATAAAGATTCCTTGTCCTCAAATTGGAAGGTCACATAAATTATACCCTTAGGGTTTTTGAATCCCGTTAGCTGATTGGCTGAGAAGGCCAACTATGTCAATGCCTGGAATAGTGGCTGAGGGCTGCTGTGTAGGCAGGGTACCCTGCATGGGAGGATGGTAACCTCAGGTACATCTGTAGGAGCAGCAACATTATCATAATGAAATGGAGTCAGTTGAATATTTAATTTTTCAAAGAGCCCAGCTTCACTGATTGGCTGCCAGGGAGTCCTTGCCTCCCCCCTCCATGGCCCCCCTTCCTTACCCCCCCCCCCACCTTAACAAGTTAGCAGATCTGCTGCACATGAATTTTGAAACTTTGAAATTTACTTGAAATCCCACCAAAGTCTCTGCTGCCCAACACTCTGAGCCTCAGGTGCAAATTGTTCTATTATTCATAAAAGACCCACAGCATCCTTTCAAACTGGTTTTGCCAATTTCAAATAAATTGTGTCATGACCTCAAAATGACCCCATGATGCCATGCTCATAAGTTCATTCCATTCATCTGGGGCAGTAACTGAGAATTTCTAGGGGTTACTGGATAATCTGAGTTACAAACATGTCATGAGCAAATTTAAACATACCTTTATTCACATCTTATTAACTCATTCCATGGAAATGTACACAATCCACATCTTAGATATCAGAAGTGGAGCAAGCAAAAGTCAACACATTTCACTCAACTGTCAGGGGCACCCAAAGTGGGTCACAGACAGTGGGTCAAAGACAAGCATGCATGCACAACAACTCCTTGGAGTACACTCTGGTGAGCATCGCTGGTATTAACCCCCCCCCCCTCTCATCCTATATACGGTCAGGGATGGCCAGTAGGAGCTAGTAAATTTGAATATTGAACCAATCAGGGTAGACAGACAATCACTTAAAAGTCAAGCCTACTCATTTGCATGTTGGCTGTTTGTGAATAGCACATTTCAGGGGCCTCTGAAGCTGATTGGCCTAGAACCAGCCCTATTCCCACAGAAATGTCAGAGCTTGATTCTCAGAGTGATATTTTTGCACTTAGCATGCTAATAAGGACCGGAGGAGACCAGGGCAGAGGAAAATGCTACCACAAATTTGTGCCCATGCAATTCTCAACATCTGTGTAGACTTGAAAATATCAACCAGTGAGATTCAGCAACTAAATTTTCAAGTACAAAGCTTTTTAAATTTCAACGGCACATGCACATATATCATATGGACTCTCTTTGGACCAATGGGACAAGAACAGAATTAGGCCTATTAGGCTAAAGACAAACTTTAACTAGAAAGGAGTACATGAGATGCACAAAAGTATCTCTGCTTGCAAATTAAATAGATTCTTTTTGACTCGTCTTGAAATAAATAATTTTATAATTTTTGGTTGCTGGGGAAGCCAGGACTAACAAAATCTCTGTCTCCTAGCAGAGATAATGAGGTAAGCAGGCAAGGTTGTGTAACCATAAGTACTTTTTATACCACACCAGTTAGGCCCATATTTTCACAGTTTAGCACTTACTCTCTGTCACGTAAAGCAGAGGACAAACGTTTGGTCAGTTAGCTCAGCCTACAGGCCTTGTACAGGCAAATTTCAAACACTCACCTCAATGGCAGCAATTTTGGAATAATCGTGGTACATTTCCAGATTGATTTGACAAGATTTTTTTTCCTCCCTTTAGAATTGCAGCCGATTTGTTTACGTCTGACAAGGTTTCGTGACGCTACAATGTGGCAAACCATTGCAATCATATGACGTCACAAGAGATGACGTCACAACTTGACTCCAGTGTCCCTAGTGTCAAAAAAATGTCTCTTGCTATGATGTGACAAACTAGTTGTCGACTTTTAGAGTGAAATAGGAAAAGTTGTGATGTGCAGTGGCCTCCCTATGGGGAGGGGGGGGGGAGATTGCAGGGGGGGGGGGGGTGCCCCCATATGAACTTTCCAACCTTGTCAAAAATATGCAATTATTTTAGCGGGTACTGGATTACTTAAAGCCATATTTAATTGTTTGATCTGGAATGATCAAATTTCAGTTGAAAGAAAAACTCCCTAAACCCTTTCCTGTAATATCTGATGCTCCCATCTATAACCAGTCGAAATTTAGAGAGCTCTGACACATTCATCAATGTCATGCTTTCACCTATCAGATTTCAGGTTGTTCACTGGATAAACAGGTCGAAGCGCCCCCGCAGATCGAAGTACGTACTTAAAAGGAGGTACGTCCCTCCTTTGAAGTATGCCTGTACTTCGATTGAAGTATTGTTCAATTTTAGACAGCTGAAAACGAAAATCCTCTTTTCTCCTGAACAAGACTTTTGCCATTGGTCTCAAGTATTTCTAGGACAAGAATGTTGTTGCATGTCTCATTCTGAGAATGTATTTCCCTCCGAATGTTCGTTTTCATTGAAATGCAGCTGGAATAAAATTTGGCACTCCACAAAATGGATTATTCTGGATTATCAAAAACGTTGCCAGTTTCAAATACTGCGTGAATTTGAAGGAAATATATCTGTTTTGCAGGTGAGCAACTTATTTTAGCAATTCTATGTGGGCATTTGATATAAATTACAATTTAATAAAGCAATATCAAAGCATCCTTCCTTTGAAGGATGGGCATACTTCGTTTGAAGTATGCTTCGTTTCTGGGTCAAATCCGATGACATCATCCTTGTTTATGAGCGGGAAGAAGGCATCCTTCCTTCGAAGTATGGGCATACTTAAAACGAAGTATGCTTTTAAAACGACCAACTTTAAAAGCCAATAGCATGATTAGCCCACATAGAATTGTAATTATTTTGCTCATGCACTTTCTGAAGATGTTTTTCCACAAATCCCATGTGTCAAAATGACTGGCAATGTCTTAAATCGGCTAAAATCGCCGTTTATTTGCATCGAAATTTCCGACGTTCATCTTTGGAGGCTCTGGAAATAATGTTGGGGATGTTTTCCAAAGTTTATTCAGCTTGAAATCAATGCTAGTATTGTTATCTGTCAGTTCATGCAGGAGGAATTCATAGGCAAGCAAGTTAATTCTAGATAGAAGCTGTTTGCTAGAGTGTCTCATTTTCGTGAATGCATACTTCGATCGAGGTACATACTTCGATCTGCGGGTGCAACGTGACTTCAATCAATGATTCTTCTGTCTTCAGCACTTCATGACAGTCATTTCCCAACTAATTAACTGTCACTCATCATGAGCATGACCTCTAATGGCTCTATACCAGTTTACCTGCAAATGCAGTGCAAAGTGTGTACTTTCTACCCTAGAACACGGCCACATATGCTGTGCTATCTAAAGTGTCAAATTTTGACAGCAACTGTCACCAAATGTCAGATTTTGTTGACATTTTGCCCCTCCCCCCGTGCTGTTTTATGTCACTTCACTCACTTTCGTTTGGGCCTTCTCTGACATCAAATTCAGCCGCTCAATGGCTGGAACCAGTTCAAAGGCCTTCAGTCCCATCTTTTCTTGTTACTTTCAATGATTACAGACGGATTTGTGAATTACTACAGCTCCATATTCACGTTTTCTTGCAGAATCTGCAAAAATGCATCTCCTCTGAAAACCGGAAGCAGTGCTGCGTAACCAGTAAAATGCGGAACAGCGCAAGAGCGGAACGTGAAAAGAGTAAAATGCGGAGGAGCAAATTATGCGGACGTGACAAAAAAGGGTTTTAGAATTGAGATAATGAATATGGATCTCCCTTTCAACCAAAGGTATCATATAATTTGAAGAAAATAAGTGTGGATCGAAGGGGGCAGTAGCGTAACATAACTGCATTCATGAGGGACCGATTCTCGAGGAATTTACTTAAGGGGGGGGGGGGTTGCAAGCCATTCTCTGGAGGGGCACCCATGTGCCCTATAAACTAAACTAATTGTATATTTTTGCACGGTGGAACCCGCTCAAGTTGGACCAGTGTCATCCCTCGTATGTAATTTGACAACAATATATATCTACTAGAATTACCCAGTGATAAATGAATAAAGGAGGAGGAGGACTGTTGTAAATATTTGTTTTTGGGGGGGGGGGGGGTTGTGATAATGTGGCTGAGACAGACGGTGATGTGGGCAGGAATGCTGCGACATGACTGCAGTCTGACAATGACATTGAAGCAGGGATGAACATTGGAATTAGTAGGCCTAGTGTTTAAAAATATTGAATGGCCTTGTAGGTCTGCGGGAAATCAATCGATCGATATATCTATCAATCGATCTATCTATCTATCTGTCTATCTATTAATCTATCTATCTTTCTGTCTATCGATCTATCTATCTATCTATCTAGTATCTATCTATCTATCTATCTATCTATCTATCTATCTATCTGTTGTATCTGTCCATCTATATATGTGTATCTAGCTATCTATCTATCTGTCTAACTATCTGTGTATGTGTCTATTTATCTATCCATCCATATATATGTATGAACAGATGCATTATTCATGTGAAGATAAAAGACAGGGAAGATGAAATGGATGATTAAATTGGTATTTTTCTGGTTGGGCTGTGGATAGGTGTGAAGGCAAATTGTGTTTGACGAAGTGACACATTAGATATAAGTGTCATTCAGTCAATATATTTTGCCCTATTGCAGGGAAAGGTAATTTATGTAGGCTTAAATTGGTATTTACCTTGAGACAGAGATTGCCTCTAAATAGCCCACACTGGTGCTGATGGGGCGTAAAACACAAACTCACTCACTCACTCACTCACCTTGAGACAGAGCATATAGGTGAGATGTGTTGTTACAGTAAACTCATAGATAAGTATTAAAATCATACATAAAACAGTGTTAATTCAGAGGAATATAATGTACATCGAAAAGATTCATAAATTGACTTCGAAGCCTGTCTTAAAAGCCAAGTTTACCAAAAAAGCAATTAGATTGGTAATCATTGGTTCTTTTATGAAAGTGCTAATTGCCATCAATGTCCTGAAGTGTCACCAATCAAAACTATTGTCTGCTGTACTGAGTGCACAATTCAATCCAATTGAACGAAGCACAAATTGGTTCAGAATTGTGCTCATCAGAAAGGCATGTATAAACAAGAAAATCTTTTTGAAAAAAAGATATATGCTGGCTGTAGTGATTACGATTTCAAAATTTACAATAAGAGTATGTTTTGCCAAAATAATTTTAAAATGTGGTATAAGGGAAACTACAGATGAACCCATGATATGGTATAAGCATTGTATAAGAAGCTATAAGAGGAATTATAGATGAACCCATGATAGATCTATCTATCTATCTTTCTATCTCTCACCCTCTCTATCTCTTCATCCCAAGGGGGCATGCGATACCCCGGAGACACCAACTATACTTTTTCTCTCACTAACTAGGTCTGGAACACACATATATCATGGGTTCATCTATAAATCCTCTTATAGCTTCTTATACCTGCTCTACACTAACTTGTGTATTGTAATGACTGTTATTTTTATTCCTATGACAGTTTAGCTGGAGTTGGCAAGTTCATATGGGGGAGCATAGGTTCAATATGACTCACTATTGCTTAGTAAGTCACTATATATGACTGTCAATCCCTAACTGTTAATCAGGCATCCCTTACTGTTGTTCATCAGTTAGTCACTACCTGTTAGTCATTAAGTCCGTTGTTTTGGTAGTTACTATTTGTTAGTCACTAAATATGTTATATAGTCACAAACTGTTAGTTAGTCAAAAACTGTTAGTAAAAAACTGTTAGTTAGTCAAAAACTGTTAGTTAGTCAAAAACTGTTAGTTTGTCAAAAACTGTTAGTTTGTGAGAAAGTGTTAGTTATTCAAAACTGTTAGTAGTCAAAACTGTTAGTCAGTCAAAGACTGCTAGTCAGTCAAAAACAGTTAGTCTAAAACTGCTTGTAGTCAAAAACTGTTCATAGTCAAAAACTGTTTGTACCAAAATGGTTAGCTAATCCAAACTGATAGTAGTCAGAAACTGTTATTCAATCAAAAATTGTTAGTCAAAAACTGTTAGTTAGTCAGCTATTTGTAGTCAAAAACTGTTAGTAGTCAAAAACTGTAAGTCAAATGGTTAGTAGTCAAAAACTGTTAGTAGTCAAAAACTGTTTGTCAGTCAAAAACTGTTATTTAGTCAAAAACTATTTGTAGTCAAAACTGTTGGTAGTCAAAAACTAAGTCAAAAATGGTTAGTTAGTCAAAAACTGTTAGTTAGTCAAAAACTGTTAGTTAGTCAAAAACTGTTAGTTAGTCAAAAACTGTTAGTTAGTCAAACTGTTAGTTAGTCAAAAACTGTTAATTAGTCACTAATTGTCACTAACTGTTAGTCACTAACTGTTAGTCACTAACTGTTAGTCACTAACTGTTAGTCACTAACTGTTGGTCAGTCACCAATCACTAACTGTTAGTTGGTCACTAACTGTCAGTCAGTCACTAACTGTTAGTCAGTCACTAACTGTTAGTCAGTCATGTAAGTCAGCTAGTCATTAACTGTTAGTAAAGTAGTAAAGTAAAGTAAAATACTGAACGCAGGCTTCTGCAGAAGCCTCTATGTTCAGATCTATGTAAAAGTTTGTGCTGCGGTAATAACTACCCTCCCGAGCAGCAACGTAAATCAAACCTTTCGCTACGTAATTATTTTGGTTGGAATCAAACGTTGGGCCAAACAACGTATTACAAAGGTAGGCCAAAGGTAATTTCCAAACGTTGCACTCAGATGGAAAACCAAACGTAAGCCGAAACCTTAGTATGAGGTTGGCAGATAGTTTGTTTTATAGTTTGGCCGAACGTTCGAGTCACAGGTAAGTCATACCTTTGGTTGAGAGGTTGGAAGAACGTTTGGTTGTAATGTCTGGTTAAACGTGTTAGTCACACGTAAGTCTACCTTTGGTTAAGAGGTTTGAAGAACGTTTGACTATTACGTATGACCGTACCTTTGATTCATAGGTTTGTCTAACATTCATTTGAGAGGTTTTTGAAACCTTAGACTATTACGTAAGTCATTCCTTTGGTTGAGAGGTTTGAAGAACGTTTGACTATTACGTTTGACCATACCTTTGCTTCATAGGTTTGTCGAACATTCATTTGAGAGGTTTTTACAACCTTAGATTATTACGTATGACCATACCTTTGATTCATAGGTTTATCAAAGGTATGGTCGCACATTTGGAAATACGTAAGTTCCAAGGTTTCTCCAACATGTTTTTGATATGTATGGACAACGTTTGAAAGCAATGTTCAAGGCAAACGTCTGATCATACGTATCTGTCAAAGGTTTGTTGAAGGTTTGCACAAAGTTGCAGAACCTGGGATCTTGAGTCTCAGAGAGCCTTGTAGCGCCATCTATTCCGTACCTATTCCAAGCTATCTGGTAACTTTGAGTGTATTAAACCTCCAACAGGATGCTTGCTGGTGATAATTGGATGAAGCCATAAAGAAATAGTAGCTGCACCAGTCACAAAAATTACCAAATAAATATCTCTTAAAATATGAAAGATTAGATAGGCCAAAATAAAAATCTGAAGTACTGCTCAATCACAAACGAGCAAGAGAGAATCAGTTAAGACCGGAGTCGAACTGAGTCTACTTGCATCGGAATGCCACCTATCCAGCAGGCTAATTTGGATTGGGATTTTTCCAACTCTTCAGAGTTGCAGTATTAATCCCTTAAAAGGTAAGTGAATTTTGATATTTTTTTATTTATTGTAGTCCTTAAATGGACTGTAGACTGCTTGGTAAAACAAGGAAGAAAAGTCTGCTAATTTTGGAGCCACCTCCAGTGCTTGCTGCCTGGCTCTGCTCTATCTATCTCTCTCTGTTTTTCTCTTCTGTCTTCACTGCTTTAATTCATGTTTTCTCTTTGCAGATCTCCGACAAAAAATTCACCAACCACCCATCCCCTCAAGACCTCAAAAAACAAAAAAAAATTCTTGAAATCTCCCCCCCCCCCCTAAAAAAAAAATTCCAGCAGTAAAATCATATGAGAGCATTCTTTAAACCAGAATGAGGGGCAATATTCAAGGGCTTTATTTTATTCAATTTAATTTATTTTTTCTGAAGGGGGCAGGGCAGGCCGGGTGGCTGGGTCCGCCTGAAGCAATGCGGCCGTCCCCCGGGCCCTCCGAGCGCTCCGCCCCTGGTCGGCGCCTCCCTGGTACAGTGAATCCACATGTTTCAGATCGCCGATTGACATGATGATTGTGAAGCATACACACCAGCTAGAGTCCATCCGAAGGAGTCATTTGATCCATACGCATCCTAGAATCAATCGGCCATGGTTAAATATATTAGTACGGTGTTATAAATGGTGTTCTAGACGAAATAAATTTAATCCACACGAGCGTGCCCAGCCATGGCCGCCTCCACCGAATTCTGCGCATGCGCAAGAACCAGCGCGCTGGGCTGGCCTGCCACGCCTGACGCCCCAGAGGCGTATAACGACCGTTCTTTCAACGTGGGGGCCACGTTGTCAAAAAATGTTGGAGAAATACGCAATATTTACGATATATACGTACGTAATAATCTCGTAATCAGCTGTCGACAAAATACGTAGTTTTCCAACGTTGGGTCTGATGTGGATGGGAGGTTTAATCCTACCTTAGACCAACGTTTCTCAGAGGAAATTGTCCACAAGGGTAGGTATTGTTCTTGAATAGTTGAGTATCTGGACTAGGTAATATACTTGAAAAATGGACTAGGTAATGTACTTGAATAATGGACGAACTAGATATAACAGTCTAAAAGTAATAATAATGGACGAACTAGATATCAGTCTATGAACATATATACAGTAACTACAGTAATATAGAAAACAAGTCTGTGAGCATCTCTTTCATATAATAAACAAATCCAAAAGATGAGCATCTTAGGTATGGTATCCTTTGACAGGTAAATACACAGCTGATCAGGGGAACGCTGAAAGTTAAGGCCTCTCACGATGCCTCCACCGTATTTAGCAATCCCTTAAAAAGTCATTGTAGTACGTAGATCATTTCGCATGTTATCGATCCTTTGGCAAGTAACTGTTAGTAAGTTACTAACTGCTAGTCCCTGACTGTAAGTCATTTTGTCCCTAACTGTTGTTCATCAGTTGGTCACTACTGTTAGTAAGTCACTGTTGTTAGTCACTTACTGTTAGTACGTACTAGCTGTTGTTGATTCACTAACAGTTTGTTAGTCTTTAACTGCCGATTAGTCACTAACTGTAAGTCACTAACAGTCTGTTAATCATCCCAAGGATGTGCCACCCAGAAATTGGACCTATAAATAAAACAAACTGCTCTCATTACTATTCACCCCCAATTGTAACAACTCACCCCCAATTATTTCAGGTCCTGCAACAATTGAATTGCACCAATTGATCAATTAATGAATGGCAGGTGTACTATTACATCAATGCAACAATATTAAGTATTTGTGATCATAAGATATTTTGTTATGCTCTAGCTGATATTAATAAATGGTGGGGACCAAACCGGTTGACACTTTTCCGTATGGGGCAACCAGTATAGTATGCTGGCTGCAGAGCCAATACTGTACTATAACAAATCTTGTCCTAAAGTTCAAGAAGCCAGCATAAAAAAGAAGGAATGTGTATAATAGATGGGGTGAGGAAGGTCAGTGGTCTTGTAGAGCTTGGACAACATATGACAGTGAGGGTAGCCAGGGGCTGATGCAGGCTCCAGGGAGGGGGGCTGGAAAGGGGCTGTGTTTAAAATGCTAAATTTGGGTGGTATGGGTGAGAAGGTAATGTGGATATGGCAAGTATTAATGATTTTGATGGATATAGGGATGGTGAATGGGAAGGAGGTGAATATGGGGTGTTTTTGATGGTGTCGGACGTGGGACCCCACACAGTGAATGTGGCACTGGCATTACAACTTTATTTAGATAGATAATATATATCTAAATACACTAGGCTACATATGGGTGCCCCTCAGAAAAAAGTGACCTCAGGCAGTGGCAGATCCAGACATGTTTGGTAGTCTGGGGGGCTTTGAACTGTAATTCAGCATTCATTTCAACTTTTTTTTTCTTAAAATGCCTTTTTTTCTGAGTGGTCCAGACTCAAGAGGGGACGGGGCATGTATTTTAAGGCCACTTAATTGACATGCACCAGACTTTGTCTAAATAGATTGCAGTTACAATGTTGCATTGCTCATTTAATCCACCTAATGTAAATAAATTGAATCTGACTTGATTTGATTTGCACTTTCAATTTTAAACCCAAATCCTTATATATTCTGCTTGGGCCACCCCTGGACTTGGTGCCTAATATCTGTATTAATTAAAACTGTATGAAGTAATAAATAATAAATTGATTGTCTATCTTAAAAATCAGTTTATTCATTACATTCAAATGTTATTTCTTCAATGAACACACAATATTATATATTATATGCTAATTAAATAGTATCATTGCATTAGAGCTGACTAAACCAACAAAATATAAATCCATTTAAATAGACAACAACTTTACAAAAAACAATTTATATGGAGATTCTTTGCAAAAGTAAAAAAAAAATGTAGAAAGAAGTAAGAAGCACCACTAAATATACCAAAAACAAACAGTGTATAAAAATAAATATACTTAACATCCACATCAACCAAATGCATGCAAATCTAAGTGCAATTTATACATGCATGAACAAATGTATATCTGCAATTGTCAAATATCCATGCAGTAAAAATTTATATATTCTCAAGTCATTGCTAAAGATTTTATAACCAATTCTTGGTCTAAAATATAGGCCTATGTATGCACAAAAGATTCAAACTAATTTGATAAGTTATAAGTACCTATTAATAAATCTATATCAACTTCTAGGCCTATTAAGTTGTATTAGAACTTTTTCTACAAGTGGTAAACTCATTGACAATTGCGCACATATATTTTTTCATTGTAGCTACTGTATATATTTAAAAACACCAGTAGAATTTCTATTATAAAGTAAAGTGATATATATATTAAATCTATATAAAACAACAACATTTATTTTTAAATAACACTCACTAACATTCACGGGACACAAATCAGTTTAGGCATAATTAAGATTTTTAATTCAAGGTTCTTCTTGTTCAAAGTCAATACATATTTAGAAAAGCTCCTACAGTTTTCATTAGTATCAGCAAGATTTAAGACATCCCGTTGAAGCTGCTTGGTTAATTGGACTCTCATTTTTTAAATCTGACTCTTTCGATTCAAGCTCATCTAAGTCTGATTCTGCACTCGTTTCAGAACCACTCTCACTTTCAGTGTCCATGTTTTTGTCATCCGGATTTGCATCCAGATTTGTTTCAGGATTTGCGTCCGGAGTTTCATCTGAATTTTCACTTTTTATTGGGACTATCTCAGTGAGATTAAACTCATCCGGATCTTCGTGTGTTTGCAAATGAGCAACAACTTGGTCTTGGGTTGAGAAGAGCAGTTGGCAGATGTAGCATTTGAACATAAGGGAATCCGGATCGTTTGGATTTGCGGAACAGCTAATGGAGTTCGACGACGTAGCCTGACTCTGTTTTTGTTTTTTATCTAAAGCGGCCCGAGCTGCTTCCGGGTCGCAGGGGATCTTACCACTCGCGTGTTTTTGCAGATGTTTTTTGAGGTAGTTAGAAACGGGGAATCCCACACCACAGAGGTGACACCTGTGAGATTCATCTCCACTGTGAAGCACTAAGATGTGTCTCGTTAAGCTCCGTTTAGATTGCAAATTCCGTCCGCAGTATTCGCACGAATAACTTTCGTCCTTATTGTGAGTCCTCATGTGTCTTCTCATATTGCAACTCAGTGCGAACGCCATGTCACACTGCGAACATTTGTAGGGGCGAGCGCCAGTATGACTCCTCATATGCTTCTCTCGTTCGCAGTTAAACCCAAATGTCTTGTCACAATACAAACACTTCAGAGGCTGGGAACCGAAGCCGTGAACTGTTTTCATATGCTTGGCGAGACCACTACTCGTCTTGAACTTCCTCGTACAGGACTTGCAAGGAAATACGCCCTTGATTAATTGACCTGATGACACCACAGATGACGAACACTCCTCGTCATCATCATCATCATCATAAGTAGCTTTACGCTTCGGTATAGGGGGTCTTTTAATGGGGTTTTTAATGACTCCCATCTTAATGCTCGCCTTTATCATCGAGTTGATCGCCATGTAATCATTCTTCGGTATCAGTCTCCCACATTCCGAACACACTATCCTTATTTTTTGTGGATCTGGTGAAGCAGATAGAAGAGGGAAGTCCGAACCCTTCGCACCCCCATGGAGAGCATCTTGCAAGCAATTGAAACATCTCGGACCGGAGGTCTCTTGTTCGTCTGCTGGAGAATCATCGGGAAGACTTTGATCAGAGGTATTGGAAGATTCGCAAAGATTATTGGCGTCTGCTTCGCTCGGATCATCATTCACATCAAACTCCTCTTTCTCGTCGGCCATTTTGGTTCACGGAAATTACCTGAAAACAGACATAAATGTATGATAAGATTGTAATGTATATTTTTACTTAAGATACATCGGTCAATTGTCGAGGTTGAAAGACGAGGTCAAGAGTCCATCCCTCTATGTCAAGTTCTTGACAATCATGAGGGTTCAACTCGGTTGACTAATGATAGATATGGTTAGATATATGATAAGTTCATCCCTGATGAGGTCGATTGATGAGATGGGAGAGAAAGCGGGAGTCCCCAACATGTTACAAATCTACCCCATGAGAGGGATCTTTTACTTGTCCAGCAAAAAGACTAATACAAGGGACTGCCTAATTTAACGACTCATCCAAAGAACATCAAGGTGGAATTTTGTTCATAAAGGTCCATTGAAAATTGGGTTAGAAGTTCAAACCTATGCATGCAAGCAAAGACCTTCAGATGAGTCCACAATGCTCCACCGCATGTTTTGTATTCTTAACCATATGATCTGTGTGATAATTTTGGTCTACTAGTACTTGCCAACAAAACCCAGCATAGAAACTGATGCAAGGAATTTAGTCTGACTGGGCTGACCAGACAGCAGTTGATAAGGTGGTGCAACCCAGAGGAAAAAAAAGAGTACATTTGAAGCGCTCGAATTATTTAATTACGCTTCATTGATACTCCCTCTATGAAAATTCATACGCGGCAAATATATATACATTTTTGCAATACAATCGGAGTACATTTTCGCAGTACAATCGGAGGAACATTTGGTAATTTAGATAATTCGAGCGCTTCAAATGTACATGTAGGGGAGACCGGGGCTAGTTGTCACAGGGGCAAGTTGTCACAATGGTTATTACTTAGCTATGGATAGTAGCAGCTGCATGGCAATTAAATCGATTTTGATATTTTTTGACATGGGGAATATTTTTGTGATGATATCAAAAAAATGTGTAGTGTGTCATGTGCTGTGTGAAGATGTCTGAAAATGACAGTTCAAACTCAATTTTTTCACTATTTTCACATTTTTCATTGTCTTCCAATTTGAGACAATTTTTCGGAGATTAAGGCGTTGATTCATGATGGCATTAATCCATAGTCTCTGTGAACAATCTGTCTGTGTTTTTTAAGTGGAAACAGAATATATTCTCTTTTGATTACCGAGATATCGCATTGACTTCATGATCGTGACGAGGATAGGCCGGGGCTAGTTGTCACAGGGGCAAGTTGTCACAATGCTTATATCTTAGCTATAGGTGGCAGCAGTTCTGTCGTTATTAAATAAATTTCAAGATCTGTTTGTTTGCTAAGCTTTTTGTATGATGTGGTTGAAAGAAAGTATAATCTGTCATGTGATATGTGGACTTCTTAAAAATGACATTTTCAACAGAAATTTTTCAATCTTTTAATTGTCCTCCAATTTGAGAAGCAATTATCTGGTAGAAATACGCCCTGATTTATGATGGCATTCATCCAAAGTCTTCGCAAGATGTGCATTTTTGTTTTTCAAAAGGAATCCGATGTATTACAAGTTTGGATTATAGAGAATCTGTCTAGAGATGTTAGATAGGCCATATGAGTGTGACAACTTGCCCCGGGCTCGGGGCAAGTTGTCACATTTTCACAAAAATGACTTTGAGTTACAACATGACCTACAGGGAAACACATGGTTGATAAATCAGGACGAAAGCTGAATAAAAATTTTCTCAAGACTTACAAAAATGTTACAGGGCTGGAAGTTTCCAGAAAACCTGAACCTAGAGACCTCTCAGATACAGTCAAACTTGAAGTTAAAAAAATTGTGACAACTAGCCCCGGTCTCCCCTAATCTTTTTTTTCCTCTGGGAAAACCACAGGGCGTTGAATAACATCTTATCTAAATGACATCTGAATAACATCTAATAAAAATGACATTGATGGGATGTTGATCATCAGCATTGCGTAATAGCAGTGTCCAACTCTACAGCTCAATGGCAGCACACTGGCTGACTGGCTGCTAACCTCTTGGAGCCAAGTTCGACCCAGGTTTGACACCCAGTCTGGCCATGTATGTCAAACGGATGATTCATCCTGCACCTGAACTACCATATTGCTGTGGTTCCCACCAGTCTCATTAGCTTAGTAAAGCCAGACTTAACTGATTTTTATTACTTGTCTTCTCTGGAATCTTGTGGACAAATTTCGAGACGAAATACTGCCCCAATTTCATTCAAACTTTGCATACGGGGTTTAATTTGCCCAAGATTGTGTTGATCAACTTTACAGGAACATGCACATTGTTTAAATACCAATTTAGAGACCCAGGAAAACCACTCTAGAAAAACTGCAAAGAGGGAGTCCTGTGATGTCATTGAGGGGCTTCCCCACCCCAGATCTATTTATAGCTCATTGAGAATTTGTCAAAACAACAAGAGGTTTGGTCAGCAATTAGGACAAAACACCACTGCATGCTTCAACAATGTGTTGCTACCTTTGTATGCCCTGTTATGTATTAGTAAAAACAGTTAAACCAGATAACCAGGACTTCAAATCTGTAATTAGATGATGTGCAGCATGCCCTTTAAAGTGCGTTGTTCACATTATTTAAACTAACAGATTTTCTGCCAACGAAATCAAGAGTAGGACTTGAACTCAGGACCCTGCGCCACTTTGCCTTAACCATCAGGCAACTTCAGAGTTGAAAAAGTGGAATTTTAATATTAGAAGAGATATTATAATCACTATATTCAAGCTGAAGGAATCGTTCATATTTTCTCAACTGTAACAAAAAACTGACAAAGAAAACTTAGTTTTCACTGATTTAATAAAAATTCAGTGAGCAATTTCAACACAACTTCACAAATTAGAACTGTAACATGCAATAAGAAACAGATAAAAGGAATAGTTCATAAAAGTGATAATTACGAAACATCCATGTCAAGCATACAGAACAATATCTACAGCATATTTGCGAACAGGGAGCTTTCAAATTTTCTCATATCATAAACAGTTCAAGACAAGTGCCTTTAAACAGGAATTAACACATCATTCAACAAATGTTCAAGGCAAACACATCATTGAAGGCCAACTCATCATTCGAGGCCAACACAGCCAGACTATAAAATCTCAATAGTCGTTAACCGCAAGACATTTATAAATATTCCTGGCGTGGGCCTAACAGATATTCTTACACCTTCTTGCTCTGCGCTTCATGTAAGCCACTATATGACAGCAATTTAAACATTTTAAATGAATGTCTATTAATATAAAATATCAGTCAAGTCAAATATATAAAGTACAATATTACATCTCAGCTCTGACAGCTCATTTTTACGGCACACAATGATTTATAATCAGATCCACATGATGATTGGTGTTCACATGCTTCGTTAACTCGGACAGATCATTGCATTTTGCACCACACCATTCACAATTATACTTTGGCTTCATATGTTGTTTCTTTACATGGTCAATCAAGTTCCGTATGTCATTGAACTTAACTTTGCATTTCGGACACGACAAATGAGTTTGAACGTGACTCCTCAACTGGGCAAGAGAGAAGAAGACGACAGTGCAAATACCACATCGATGGGCCTTCTTACCACCATGCACGCTGTTAACGTGAACCATCAGGCTGCAGTTGGAATCAAAAGACCCCTCGCAGTAAGAGCAATCCAAGAGGTCGTCGCCAGAAAATATCTCGCAGTGTTCCATCAAGTCGTTCTGTAGCCGAAATGTCACTTTACATCTCGGACAGGCCTTTTTAGACCCTCTGTATTCGACCTTTGCAGCATTAGAAGATTCAGCAGCCATTAAGTAATTCGGTTCGTTCGAATCATCCCTTCTGAATGATTCAGCATCGGTGATATCTCTCAAATCATCTCCAAATGATTCAGCGCCCAATTCATTCTTCACCGAACTTTCCATAGTTTCACAATGCTCGCTGTACGTAACCTGATTCCAATTTGATTCCGATTCATTCTTGATTACTCCAACACTTTCTCTTCCGCCATGTTCATTCGATTCCCAGCTATCTTGTAGGCCTAAATCCATTTCCATATTTTTCTCATCCTCATCCTCCATCACCTCACATTTTTGTGAATCATTCTGCACAGATTCAACCTCATTGACATGTTGATGACTAAATTTATCTTTGTCATTGTGTGGCTCGATCACCATCACATTATCTTCAAATTTTGTCGCTATCTCCAAAGAAGTCAGATCCTCATAGTAGTAAAATCTGTAATCTCGCTTGACCCTTTTTTCGCAGTCAGCATCCATTTTTTTTCAGTTCAAGTTAATCTGAAATGTGCAAAAAATAATTATTGGTCCATATATATCACAAAGAAGACAAAAGACAAATTTCGAAATACGAAATATTGGAGGTCTGAACTGACACCCGGAACGTCGTATTGGTGACCTCAAAGACTATAATGCATGCATTCAACAGGAAACTAGAGTCATATATATATGATACCTTACAAATCTTTTTTAATTGATATTTTAGAACTAGATTACTACAATACAACATGCAGTCAACTTACAGGCAGAGAGGGCACCAATAGCTGTTTTTCTGCACCAAAGAAGGTCATTTCGTCGAACCGTATCATGGAAGCATAACCAAGGAAGCTAGGCTACCTTGAGTGACCTAAACTACACTTAATCAAGGAACTTTTCTTGAGTAGCATTTTTGGTAAATAGTTTACTTAGTCCGAAGATTATTGACAACATGTTTGGATAACGTAAAATGGTAAAGTTGGCAAGCCGGGTGAAAGTTGGCTGCCTATTTTAACCCACAAAATGGCAGAAATGTCAACTGCTTTGCGGCTTCCCTGAGTTGCATTATTGGTTCAAAAATCACCACAAAACTTCTTGTGCTGCATGACAGTTCATAATAAGTATTAAAAAATCCTTTTAATAGGCCAATATATATATATATATATATATATATATATATATAGTTTAGGTGACGCAAATTGGAATTCTTTGAAGAATTTTATTGAACAATATAACAAATTTAAAATAATACAATTTATGGTTTCTAATTAACCAAGGACACAGCTACAAATAATATTCATCTGTAAAGGGTAGGCCCTACGGGATAACTGCTACCACTAAATATCTATAACATATATATCATCTGGAACTGTTGTACACTGAAGAGGTTAACATAGTATATCGTAGTTTAATGTTTATGCCATCACTATAAGTCTTTGAATTGTGTGCCTATTTTCTCCCTGGCTTCTTCCACCGCCAAATTGTGAGCTTTTCGTATGTGCGCAAAAGCAAAATTCTTTTGTCTGTAATTTTTGCCACATACAAGACAAGAAAATATCGCAGGATTATGTATCGAGAGATGTTCCTTGAAGCTTGGCATATCATCGCACTTGGCCTTGCACCTTGGACAAGAGAAATGCTCTTTAACGTGACACTGTAACATCGCAATCGTATAGAAAGTTTCATCACATACACCACAGAGATGGGACTGTTTGCCATCGTGAGACGCTTTGACATGACGTATCAAATCGCAGTTCAAGTCAAAACTTTGTTCACAGTATGAGCAGTCCAATATATCATCACCAGTAAAAATTTTGGTATGTTCGCACAAATCCTCTTCTGTCAAGAATGGCAGTTCACATTTAGTGCAATAATACGTTGGTTCTTGAGCTTTAATTTGTTTCGATTCAGCGGGACAGTTCAAATTGGACGTGACATCATTCTCAATCTTTTGGGGATGTAACTTTGATCCCAGTTCATTTTTAACCTCACTTTTCATATTCTGATTTGCAAAAAACTTGTCATCATCTGGCATTTCATGTTTTATCGACCCATCGACCTTTCCTTCTTGCTCTATTTTCACATCCTTTACATCCGAGTCACAGACCTCTTCAACGCTTTGGATGTCGCCGACATTTTCGATAAAAACACCACTACCACTTATATCCACATCCATTGGCTCATCGGTCTTTGTAATCTCATTATCGGCCCCAGAAACAATCTGATCAGCTGATTGCAATGAAGTTGTCAAGTCACCCGTGGTGCTGTATGTTTCTTCACACATGTCCAGAGGTTGTATTACCAACACATTGTTTTCCGATCTCATAGGAGCACCACCTTGATTAGTCTCTTCATTGTGACCGCCCCATGATTGTGGCGTAATATTCAAGATATTTTGTGAGACAGCATTGTTTCCCATATTCGAATATACACTCGTACCATCCTCCGTTGATTGTCTCTCCATATCGGCAGTTGTTACTGGCATTTCAGATGTGTCGTGGTTATTTGCAGCCATTTTCAGTTAAATCTGAAACATCAACAAAAATATGCAATGAGAGACTATGCAACTTATAAATACTCATCAAAAAGGACCTTAGGTCCTGTCCATAACACATGACCTAATATTCAACTGAATATTGTAGAAAGTCTGAATCGACACTTGAAACATAATTGGTGACCTCCAAGTTATATAAGTTTACATTCCTTGAAGTATGAATGTCATTGAGCACAAAACAACAACTACTTTGAAGTTAGAAAGTGACTTAAAGATCTCAAGAAAAATTTTTAGAAATTTAGAGAAAAGAGATAAACTTACAGGTTAGAGGGCACCAATAGCTGCTCCATAAAATGTCTGCCTTCAAACTTCCAAGCAATTCCATTGTCATTTGCCCCTCAATCCCCAGGACCAAAAAGGCACAGCACAAATATGTTCACATAATCACCAGAGCCCACGGGTGGATTCGCCTGTAAATTAATGGGCCTCTCATACCTAATTGATAAGAGTCTGAAACAAGTCCATTAAAAAAAGTAAACAAAAGGACTTCTGAGGCCTGAACATGGTGTTTTAAACATGTTTTGCACACTGCCTGCAGTGTTTCATGATACTTGCAGTCATCCCTCACCATCTAGCACACTGATTGGAGCTGACACATCAGTAGTTCCATAAAATCCATGAATTTTTACAGGTAGTTGCATTATCTATAGTGATGGGCCTCAATCAGCAGAGAGGAAGTGCCAATCAGGGTCACTGGTTTACAACTGGGTCAAGGCCTTACACTGGTTATTTGACTATCAAGTTTTAAAATTACAAGAGAGCGCAGTTGCCTGACAAGAAAATCACAGGACTCATGCAATTGAGAGTACCAATGAACTGGAGAGTACTGGGCAGTGCTGACCTCTTTGGTAATTTTAAAACTTGATAGTCAAATGACCACCCACGGGGCACAGTGAGACACTTAACAAGCATGGACGTAACTCAAAATTGCTCCAAACCTGTAAAAGGTAGGAACCTGAAACTATTGGACAATATATCCAACGTCATTATCTATAATATGGACCTGATCTCATTTAACTTGTTACTGCCAACATTTTGGAACACTTGAAAATAAAAAAAGTGTTTCACTGTGCCCCGCTCTCCCCTACTATACAGCAGCAACCGGGCAGCTTGATAAGATATAATGTTTCGCTCTGGTCCATAATGGGACATATGCCCTGGTTTTAACTAACCGGCTGAATTGGTGTGCTACAGAGCTATTACTGGGGACGTGCCCAGTGCCCACCTTCCAAGAAATGTAACGGTAAATGACTGTAATGTCTGATTGACGGTGATTGTAATGCCTATGATCTGGGCTTATATAAATTATTACAGACATAGAAAACAGAGAAACACCATGGATTTTCAATGTTTTTTATTAGTTTTAAACAAAATAAAGTATTAATTGTTATACACGTAAAGAGTCTAAATTTTGGGAAACTCAATGAATACAGAAAAAAGTCTTATTTAATAATTCTAACATTGCCAGACAAGACTTGTGAAGATAAATTTTAGTGTAGCTCAAGGCAGTCTAATATTTCACATATGACATGGTATTTCATTTACTACGAAAGTGTCTGAAGTCAAGGAAAGTAAAGAATCTGATGTATCAAGGCACTTTTACTCGTAAACTTCGTAGTTATTTTTAAATAGTTGGATTTGTGAAAGTTGACTGTGGAAGAGGCAATTCAGGAAAAATAAACTCCGGAACAGTAATCCGTGGAAAAAGAAATTGTGGAACAGCAAATTGCGGGACAGTTAACTGTGGAACAATAACCTGTGGAACAGTTAACTGTGGAACAGCAAACTGTGGAACGGTAAATTGTGGAACGGCAAACTGTGGAACAGCAAACTGCGGGACTGTTAACTGTGGAACCGCAAACTGTGGAACGGTTAGCTGTGGAACAATAACCTGTGGAACAGAAAACCGTGGAACACCAAACTGTGGAAAAGTTAACTGCGGAACAGTTGTTTGCAGGACAGTTGTCTTCGAGGCAGTTTCTGTATTTTGAATTGGAGGCTCCAACTTTTGAGTTGGAATTTCCATCTTTTGAGACTGCAATTTTGGAGCAGGAGTTTTGAAGATCTGAGAAGGCGTTTCTGACTTTTGAGTTTCCCATTTTGAAGCAGGAGTTTCCAACTTTAGAGTAGGAGTTTCCGATTTGTGAGCAGGAGCTTCCAACCTTTGAGCAGAAGAATAAGTCAAGTAGCGTTTCTCAGTTAATGAAGCCCTAACTGTGGTGGTCGGCTTTCTCACATCTTTGTCAAAAGGCTCCATCTTTTGAGTTGCCAACTTTTGAGCAGGAGTTTGGAACTTATGAGCAGGACTTTCCAACTTTTGAGCAGGAGTTTTCAACTTTTGAGCCGGTGTTCGAGCAAATTTGAACTTCTCAGCTACTGAAGCACTAACAACGATGGGCAACTTTTGAGCAGGTTTGTTAGCTGCTTTTTTCGCAACTACTTCATGAGGTTCCATCTTTTGAATTCCCAACTTTTGAGCAGGACTTTCGAACTTTCGCTTTTCCAATTTTCGAGCAGGAGCTTTTAACTTCTGAACTGGAGTTCGAGCAAAGTTCAGCTGCTCAACTACTAAAGGCCCAACAATGATGGGCGAATTTTTAGCAGGTTTCTTTGCTGCTTTTTTCACAACTTCTTGACGAGTTTCCATCTTTTGAGTTACCAACTTTTGAGCAGGACTTTGCAACTTTTGAGGATTTTTCAACCCTTTAGCTTCAGTTTGAGCAAGGTTGAACTTCTCAACAAACTTCTCAATAAAAGCCCCAACTGTGATGGGCTGCTTTTGAGCAGGTTCACTTGCTGCTTTTTCCACAACTTCATCGGGAGATTCCATTTTTTTAATTTCATACTTTAGAGGGGGACTTTCCAACTTTTGCGCAGGAGTTTCCTTCTTTTGTGTATCCAACTTTTGAATCGGAATTTGAGTAACGTTGAAATTATCAGCTACTAAAGCCCCAACTGTGATGGGCTGCTTTTGAGCAGGTTTGTTCGCTGCTTTTTTCACGCCTTCTTCAGAAGATATTGTCTTTTGAATTCCCAACTTTTGAGACGGAGTATCCAACTGACGGACAGGATATTCCAACTTTTGTGTTTCTAACTTTAGGGCAGGGGGATCCATCTTTTGACTTTCATACTTTAGTGCAGGACTTTCCAATTTTTGAGGAGGGGTTTCCAATTTTTGAGCAGGAGTTTCCATCGCTTGAGCAGGGCTTTCCATTTCTCGGTTTTCTAACTTTCGAGTAGGAATTTTCAACTTTTGAACTGGGGTTTGAGCAAGACTAAACTTCTCAACTGATAAAGCTTCCCCAACTTTGAAGGGCCGCTTTTGATCAGGTTCATTTGCTGCTTCTTTCACACCTTCTTGAGGAGTTTCCAACTTTTGAGTTTCCAACTTACGAGGAGTTTCCAATGTTTTAGTTGAAGTTTGAGCCAAGTAAGACTTCTCAGCTAATGAACTCTTACCTGTGGTACTTCGCATTTGAGCAGGTTTGTTTACAGCGTTTATCACATCTTCCACAGGAACAACTATAACCACTTCAGAATTAGTAAAAGTAGAAGGAGAATTAGGTCTCCTTGATGTTGAATCACCGCTGTAATTGTGATCTGACAAATGAGATGTTGGACGATTTCTTTTCCTCACCGTAGCACGCCCCTTTTTCTCATTTCCAATTTTCTTTTCAGCAGAAAAAAAGCCAGGAACATTGTGTGTGTCAGTATACCGCAACCGATTTGTAGAAAGAGCATGACCATCAAGGTCAAAACCAAAACGATTGGCATCCATCTGGTCAATACCATGCTCCATCAAGTGAGGATACAAAAACTTCATCAACAGAAAGCGTTTTCCACATAGAGAACAGACATATTTTCCAGGAACTTTCTTTTTCGCTCCAGAGAAGTCTTCAAAGTAAAGATGAGACAACAGTCTATTTCCAATGAGTAGGGAAGACACTAAGGGTACAGAATGGTCCTTGTAGTGTTCCAAGCGCAATTGTCTCGAGCAAAAGCTAAACATGCATACAGAGCAAAAATGGCCATCTGTTGATTTTAGTACGCTATGCAAATTTTTAGAAAAATGTTCCCTCATCAGATCCACGTTTTCGAAAAGCATGTCACAGTGATAACATTTCACAAAACATAATCCATCTTCTGGTACAGTCTCTACATTCTCCATGGTACTACTGCATGAAGTAGAAGGGACAAGCACAGCACTTTCAAGATTATTGTTTCTGTCTAAAAATACATGTTCGACTGCATGTTCAACCATATGATCAGCCCACATTGATTTCAATGGAAGACAAATCCAACAAATTGGACAATCTAAATGCTCGGTTTTAAAACAATGCATGTTAAGTAAGTGATCCCACAGGTAGGCTTTTGTTTTCATGGCTGCGCCGCATACAGGACAATTCAACCTGGAGCTAGAATGCAGCACTCCTTCCTTCTCCGACTCCTTGACCAGACAAATGTGCTGGCTGAATTTTGTGGCATTACTGAAGATGCGGTGGCAAGTACCGCATTCGTAGCTGCAGCAATAATCATGCGAAATCCAATCATACTTTTCTTCTCCACATTCCAGACATCTTTGAGGCATTGCATTTTCCACCACAGCTGTAACTGTTTCAGTGTATTGAGGGAGTCCTGATTCGCAGACTTGTCGTTCGCCCCTCACATCCTCTTCATTAACATCACTCTCTTCCACCATTTCTTGTTCATTTTTCATGACTTCAAATGACATTGGAGCATCCAGCAACTTCGTATTGTCAGACGGTGCACATTCCAATTGAATTTCATTACGACAAAAGAAATCAACTTCAATATCTTCGTTGGAATGCTCCTTGCCTCTGATTTGTGATGCATCATCAGCATAATTGTCTTTTGGTTCTATCACAAGAACTTTCATAACACCTTTGGAAGCATCAGATGTTTCAAGCCAGTCTCTTTTTAATACAGATATTTTTGAAGATGTTTCACGAACTGAGTCTGTGTTTCCAATCGAACAGAGGGGCGAATGTTCTATAGATTCCAAATTTGACTGCGACGTTTGAATAGGGTCAAATACATCTATTTTCGTATACTCTTCATTTTTTACTTCTTCTTTTTTCAAATCTCCTTCTTTTTTGTATTCCTCCTTGACTCCATAAGCAAGAGTCATAAAATTAAGACTCTCAGAATCAGCCTGTGACTTCAAGTCTTCGCCACAATAATGAAGACTCGAAGAAGATTCTTCAGTGGTTTGCAGCAGCGGCTTGGATTCCTCATTGCCAGTTTCTATTGTTTCCATTTTGAAGTCACACTCTTCCTCTTGGTGTGTCTCAACTTCTAGACACAGTCCAACAATTTCTTCATTGTCCGCCATTCTTCTGATGACAACTGCAGAACCTGAAACAAAGTAAAACCAAGATTTCACTTCTGCAAGCAACAGCATATAAGTAGTTATGCACCAAAGAGCAGGAATCTAAATAGCTAAGTTTGCAATACATGCATGTCATTAAAAGTTAATGCTTCATAAATAACAAGACTCTTTGTCATTTCAACTATTACCTCTTTTATTAGAAATTTTGAAAAATGATCTATACACCAAATTGCACATAAAACAAAAAGGCACGATATATTATATTTTATAACTTTACCATAAACTTAGAAATGATCACAGTAGCAGAACTTAATGGGCTAACTTATGTTTGACATTGTGCTTTTCTACAAGATTTTAAACACTGTTTGAACAAGATTGCAATATATTTTAATATCATTCACTGCTAAGCATCTTGTTTGATTGAATTTTATCAATTTTCAATTGTTCTGAAAGTTAAAAATGCTGCTAAATATCTTGGTTTATGCACCACTTGCCAAAGAAATTCCCTGATTCTGGAAAACAATGAGACATATCTGAACAACAACGATACATATTATAATCATGAGACATCATTAGTTTCTACAGCTAGAGGCAGTTAGGCCACACATAATTGATTCTTAGCTTCGCGGACCCGCCGACACAATAGATTTCCTGCCGATGGAAAAAAATAATTTTTTTAAAAATTATTATTTTTTGACATAAAAAAAAAATTGTTCACTTTTTTTTTTGTCCTACCAACCAACCCTAGAAAAAGCGCCTTGAGAGGATCCGCGAAGCTAAAGATCAATTATGTGTGGCCTTAAGAAGGTTTGGCATATAATGATAATAATTTCAAAACTAGAATAATTTATACTTACTAGTAAATTCTCCCATGTGAAAAAAGTACTTTTCTTCATTCCAGCATTTCATAACAGCCTTTTAGCCTCAAGTTTATATACTTCAAGATTCAAGAGATTTCTTATTGCGTAATATTATGAGGCAATGCCAAACTGTGAATTCAGGAGTGGCACAAAAAGTGTTTCCGACAAGTCTTGCTTATGAGTACCGAGAATTGTCACACAAGTGGGATTTCCTCTGTTGCCCTTGTTACCTTCCGGCACCCTGCATACACCGGGCTATATGATTTATAAAATTAACCTGGCATTAGTGCTCAGACATTGACAATGAAAGGGCATAGCAAGTTTCAAGTTGAAGATGATTTTTCAATGTGACAATCATTCTGTTCTAGCATTTACCAGAACATTAATTAACTTCTGCACATATTTGTTTCTTTGAGAGTTTATTGCAACAATAATATGCACAACTTTCAAGTGACTCATTTTATTAACAATTTAACATCAGACAATGAACAAATTCATAGAAATCTTAACATAACAATTTTCAACAATGGTACATGTTAATCAGGTATAATCAAATATAAATAACATGTTCTGACTTACAGACATCATTTATCAAAATGTAAATACAGAACTCATAACAACATTAACTTCATTCATCATAAGTCATCATAAAGAAGTAATTTCTCCAAAACTGATCAAAACAGGTCAACAACGATAACAAATCAAGGCATTAAATTAATTAAGTATGAATCAAGTTAAGTAAACAGGAATGAGGTTTATGAGGTTGTTACACACTGATCAAAACTTATTTTGGGGAAAAATCATCGCCCCTAACTGGCAAAAGACAGAAAATAACCCTTGTCAGCGGTCGACAAGAATATTGTGCCTTCAATAATAATATGACATTCACAACTGCACATAAAACCAAAGAACAGGCTTATAGACATTTGACAGCTTATGAAGTTGTGAGTGAAATTTAAAGATATGTTACAGCATATATGTCGGTTTCATCTGGGATGTGTTTGAGGGTTCAAGAACAAGTTGTTGCTTGGGAAATTAATTGGGATTTTTCCCGAAAGGACTAAACATTTTAGGGAGGGTGCCTTAAGAGGTACTAAGTATAGGGAATCCTTAGCTTAGTACCTCTTAAGGGACCCTCCCTAAAATGTTTAGTGCTTTCGGGAAAAATCCCTATTTGATGTTCAATTTTCTTCATGTTGGGGACAATTCAATCACTCTCTGATGTTTTTACTATTTTATAAACTAGAACAGAACAGCTACACTAGCCAATAAATTCACTCGATAGGACCACACAACCAATTTGAATCCATCAAGAACTTTTTTGTCAATTGTGACAATAGCAGTGTTGTTGAGCAGTGGTGTTTAATCGTCCTGATCCAAACAAAGGTTTGACAGTGCGATATAACATTTTTGACTTGAAAAATCTCGTCTTGTGAACCTTGCGCTTCCCCTTGGAACATATACGGCCTACCCTGTGCTGTATACGCCCATCCGGTAAAATGTAGACACAAGAGTACCCATGATCCCACCAATCTGATTCATTTATGAATGGTCCTTGCCCACATTGCTTGGATTGACAGCTACTCTCCAAAATTTCTGAAGTAATAAATCTTTCAATGCGACCTTCGGAATCCTGTACGGCATTTTCATTTTTATCAATGAGATCATTCTCTGGGCATTCAACACAAGCTGAAGATTCACCCTCCAGAGTATCGAAACTTACCGGATTTCCGGCAAAAAAGTCTTGGCCAGGGTACACAGTTGCACTTTGAACATTCTTCTGATCAATTTCAACTTCACTTAAGTATGATTCCTCTTTGATTATAATGCACCTTGGTCCATCTTCATCAGCACATTCAAGCAACAGTCGCGGCCTAGTGTTGTTGGAATCAAAATTGAAATCTGAAGTCTCGCTTCCATCTGGATTGGTTGGATATTGACACTGAACAAGGTCGTCATTCGGGACTCCAAATGTAAGAGGATCAAGGCTAAACTGTTCTCCTTCATCGAGAGCAATTGAATGGTACTTATTCCAGCGTTGGTCCGTAAAAGGAAAGTGTTTTCTTTCCAAGTGTTCGTACAATCGCTTCTTCAGGAAGTATCTCGTTCCACATAAACTACACACTGCCTTACCAGGTACCAATGTCACCTGATTACCCACTTCTGAGATTACCATCTTCCCTGCTTTTGTGACGAGTTTGCAGAAGTCCGCATCTTGAGATAGCACAATTGGCACAGAGTGATGATCCACACAATGTTTCAAGTATGCATCCCTTATACAAAAGTTTACGTTACATGTATAACATCTGATACACTCGGCTTCCATATCTAAACAATGACGGCGTAGGAGATCCAAATTTTCAAACAGCATGTCACATCGACAACAATTGTAGAAGACCACAAAATCACTACTGGCAGGATGACCAGCACGAGCCATTTCCTTGCTATGAATAATGATATGATCCTTAAATTCCTCTAAGGTCAGGTTAACTTTCTTGCAGAATGAACAAACTTGTGGTTGTGCAACTAGTGGAGATACAGACTTTGACTTTTTGTCCATTCTATGGCTTTCCATCAAATGATTAACCAATTGCAATTTAGTAACAAAGACCGATCCACACAACGTGCATTGAAAACTGTCCATAAATGGATGCTGCATGAGGTGTTTCTTCAATTCTGCTTTTTCATCTAAATCGACGAAACATAACGGACACTTGTTGGGATTACAAGTCTGATTTTCGACGGATACTCCAGGTGGCCCTGAATCGAAATCCTCCATAATGTCACAAGGCAAGGTGCTATGATTTTGTGGCTCCACCACAATGTCATGATAATCCTTCATGTGATCCCGCAATTCCATTTCACCACCGAAGAGTAGATAACAGTGCTCACAGCACACTATGTCTTGTCCATTTTCAATTGGTTCTATTTTGATAACTGCTATATCATCACAATCCACCGACATCTCGAGACCAGGAATTATTTCTTCCACATCCATTTTTCTCTGTTGTATATTTTCCCAATGGAATGTCCTGAAAGTAAAACAGGCTTATAAATATCTAAAAGAAATTAGAGACGGAACATTAACAAAATTGCTTTTGGGTACCCGAGTTTCATACAGAAACAAGTTATGAAACAAACGACTGAGTACATTTCAATATTTATTGATAAGGCTCATTTCACATGAATGACAGTTATGTTCTATAAAATCTTGCATTCAGATAATCGAAAATTTCGAAATAAGCAATACAACTTTCAATATGGTAAATACAGAGCAACAAATTTAAAATATCATTTGTGAAAACCAAAATTCATTTCAAAAATTTTTCAACAAATTGACAGAACAATGTTCAGAAATGTCATTAACTTGTCAATCTCAGTGTTTCAGGACAACAATTCTAAACCTGCAATTAAAGAAACAAGTTAGGTACTATTTAAACTTGAGTCTCAGTAACCAATATTGCAATTTCAAGTCAAGTTACATTCCCAATTTAAATCTGATTTATATTAATTACATTGTCACACAGAAATGATATAAGTAATTAACTCACCTGTGATATCGGATGTAGTAGCAACCAAGGGACCAATCGCCAAAAAGATCAGCAAAAATTACCATTTTCGGTTCAGCTGTTGATAGACCCTTAGCAACTGCTTCGCTCAAACTTGGACAGTTTATGATCTCAGCAGGAATCTCATGGTAGCAGATTTCTTGAAACCGGTGAACTAGAATTTGTTTGGAATATTTTTAGTTGACATGATGGAAACATTACTGAGTGACTTGCCCCGTGGTTCACAACACTTTCCAAAATTTGACCAAAACTATATTGATGGATGGATGGATGATTGGCATTTATGCACTTGGTAGGCTTATGAGGACAGGAGGAGGACATAGCAATGAGGCAAAGATGGCAGAAAGTATCAGTACTGCTATAAAAACAACTTAAACGTGTAGGACTCAAGGTGATCAACATCGCCTAGGAACACAAATGCCAATCAGAGGCAAGGGCGGGAAACACAAATGCCAATCAGAGGCAAGGGCGGGAAACACAAATGCCAATCAGAGGCAACGGCGGCAAGCCAATGCCCCAATAC
The DNA here is from genome assembly GCA_026936325.1 of Platynereis dumerilii. NCBI lineage: Eukaryota > Metazoa > Annelida > Polychaeta > Phyllodocida > Nereididae > Platynereis > Platynereis dumerilii. The sequence goes on from JAPTHN010000033.1 coordinate 39,901, forward strand.
AGTCAGGTGAAAATGAGAACTGCATGCTGCTGCCATCTGGCACCAAGTTAAGTTTTGTATGCTGCAGCTTTGTAAAGATAAAGAAATAAAGTCAAGACATTTTATTTTGACAGTAAGCTTTTAGCCAATAAAAGAATACATGATTAAGTCTGAGGTTTAATTTTGGGTTTATTAGGGTGAGTACAAGATGACCAAGCTTGATTTGGACTAAATCAATGTCCTCTGATCCCCCAGTTCCATCATGCAGGCACTTACAATGCTAAATTACTGCTGCTCTTCAGCACATTTAGAGCTATTTTTAGCCTTCTGTTGTGACATCATCAGCATTGTTGGCTCTATGACATCACTGAAACAATGGTGACGTCACAACAGCAGCAATAGAAGCAGTAGAAGAAAATGGCTTCTTCAGCTGTTTTGACAGCAATGTTATTCTAATGGGACTACATCAAAACCAGGACTACAACATGCCAATAACCAGGACTACAACATGCCAATACTTCCCAATGTTTATGAAACTGTTTGGTCAAGGTGTCAGGAACAGGAGGAGACAAGTATTTTTGTCAAGAGCAAGGTATGTTTTTAATAATCAGCCAAAAACTTACTGCCAAAATAAAATGTCTTGACTTTAGTTCCAATTTCATGTCACATTCACTAAGTTTCTATACAACACTGACGAGTGAGGTAAACCAGAGTAAGACTCGGCAATCACTTTCTCTATATAAGGAAGTAGACAAGGCCATCAGCATACTCAGAAACAGCCCTGGTTTCTTCCAGACAAAATTTTGTGAGTTCCTAACACTCAGTTTATGTGGACTGCCCGTAATCAATCTGGGCTCCGGGCTCCACGGTCATTTATGACCTTAGGCACCTACTGATGTACGTCACAAAACTTTTCTGAATGGATGACGTCACTTTGATTGTTTTCTCGACCAATCAGAGCGCAGAAAGCGGTACTCCCTGCTTGTCTGTTGAACTAGACTGCCCGTAATTGCACATTTTCCACCAGGTGGCAACAGCCGCAACACATTACAGCCAGTGATGGAAATGGAAAATTTTCGTCGGGGGAGCTCTCGGCTTGTGCGGCAGTGGCTCGCTATTTCAAATTTTTAAAAGGGAAAAGAATTCTTCCACCAGAGCATAATTTTGGCTAAAAATACCACGAGGACTGAAAAAGTAACGTGATAATTGAAATTTCAGAACTGATCATTGGGGGAGCTGTAGCAGGGTACAGCTCCCCCTGTTTTTTGGTCAAGGGAGCTCAGCTCCCCCGAGCTCCCCCGAGCTCCCCCCAATTTCCATCACTGAATTTACAGTTCATGTTCGGACCTGCCATGGCTGGAAAAAGCCATGGAATGAAGCAGCGGTCCACTTGTAGAGGGCTCCAATAGGAATGCCTCTGCCTCCAAGCGGATTTTTCAAAAGCTTCCATGAAAACCCCCTCCCTCCATTTGAGTCCAGGGATAACATAACTACTACCACTACTCCACCATTGAAAGGGCTACTTCCTTATCTTGACGAAACTTATAGACATCCCTCCCAATTGACGTCTAAATAACTCTTTATCAATATCATAAAAGGAGGGCACTTCTGTGCACCTGTTAAAAAGGCAAGAAACCAATTTGTAATTGAGTAAATAAATGATAATGCTGGACACTGCTGGTGCTGCCATAGATTAATGCTACATCTAAAGATGGTTTCGATCAAGTAATACGGTGTAACTGAGACGTGCTCTCATGGGAAATACAAAGCCTCTCCAATTATTCCAAAGTTAAATGCCTTAACCAATCAGGCCACTTGTGATGGTAACAAACATTCCGAATATCATAAAATGAAAGACAAACACATCTATAGATATGGGTGAAGTCATTTTAAACGAGGCCAGCCAGGATTTTGACCTTTAACATGACATAAAAAATGTTTGGCTAGTAGTAAGTTCTTTAAAATTCCCTGAGATGTAGAATACAATTTTGTCTTCATAATAAATCCAGTTTTACGTGAAATTATGGCTTCATTATTGAGACCAGGGACTGCAAACTCTCAAAATGGTCCATTTTTGGGGGTGTCAAACGTCACATTTTCAAACAGTGTTACTTTGACAGCTGATGGTTAGCAATTGAAGTAAGTTATGCTCAGTTTTTTTAAATTTAATGACTACCTATATACCTGAACTTAAGTTTTTTAATTCCATTCGGTATGTGAAATGTTCTGGGAATATTTCTCGGGCCACCGAAACCTCCCGTCACGTACATCATAAATGTCAAACATGGTCAATCCAGAAAAAATGTTTTCTAAAAATGGGTTTTTTTCCTATTTAAGTGGCGTTTGGTTGATTTATTTTCCATTGAATCAAGAAAGTCTATGATAAATAATCACATACCAGTCAGGTTTAAAGGGAATATCCAGCTATAGTTAAATGGTCGCAGTCCAAACATGACACCTGCAGTCACTGAAAAAATTCTCACCTACAGGATGGCAAAATTTCAAACCAAAAATTTTGACACACCCAGTAATATTTTTATGGGTTTGTATGCTGCCAAAATAAGAATTCCACAAGATTTATCTAAAATGTTTAAAAGGATAACCTACAGAGCAGCAAAGGCTGTGATATGGAGGATGCAAATTTTGAATGTCAATAATTCTGGGATTCTCACCTACAGGACAGATATGATGTAACGCCACTGATAGAGGTGTTCTGATGTGTAGAGAAGCATCACATCAATTAAAAATTTTCATTTTGCTGTGAATAGTGAGTTTTGTTTCTGTAATTGGCCTTGGGAGAAGGTACAAGACTGTCACACAACAAAATGTGTCATATGTCAAAAAGTATCAAACTGGTACATCATAATGGACGGTACATCATTATTGACCAAGAAGTAATTATTGGTCAATTATGATGTACAGATGAATTTTCATGCTTTTTGATATGAAAAGACTACCAAAGTCAAGAAAAGTTGTGTTAATTAAATTCCCAGACTTTTGTTGTCCTTGTCATGAGATTTCGCACATGCATTTCATTCTTATCTGACAATAACATAGATTCTTTGATGTACATCACATTTGACACTTGTAATGTCAAATATGATGAACAGCATAAATCTTAGATAAATGACAGTAATCTCTACATTAAATTAAGAATTATCGTGTATTTTGGCTAGCTTCCTTTACTAATGCAGTTTATCTCAACAATACATTGTGTTTGGTTTTGTTCAGCCAAGATTAATAGGCGTACATCATAATTGACACTTCATATAAAATTCTTCTGATTATTTGTATTTTTACTGTTGTTATGAATGAAGGTTTTAACAAATCTAATTTACCTTACTTATTCTTCTATATATTTTATGGAATTTCAGAGAATTTAAGTTTTAGCTTGAGTCGGTTATTCATATTCAGTGTTTGGTGCATGCGTGCAGCTTCTGGCAACTTATTTTCCGGCTTCTTGGTGAAATCTCTCTTTTGTGTTATATTAGGGGGAATTAACATTTGACACTTGTTTGTTTTTATTGAAATGTTTATAATTGCATTTACTGGTAAAGTTTATTAATACACAATTTGACATACTTTTTTAAACTTGGTCAATTATGATGTACGTGTGACGGAATTCTCACCTACAGGACTGTGTCAAATATGATGTAATGCTAAAAATACACCTATATCTTTTACACAACAGGTTAGATGGCTTGGATTTTACCATTCACTCATACATTCTGTGTGTTTTTACATTTTAATCCAAAAATTTACCGAGTATACCTATGTGCTTTATTTTCACAGAACATTGAAGAAGCAAAATTGACGAACATATATTTTTGTTCCATCAATGTGTGTATTTCAAAGCAAAATGGTAATTTGTTGGCTAAAATTCTTTTAAATGATCATCTATACCTGGAACAATGATTATATGATCAATGTTTGCTATTATCAACAACAGGGATTAAATAAAGTGGAGTCAACCAAAATTTCTCACCTACGTGACGACATAGACTCTCCTCAGTAAAATTCTATATATATGGGGCAGTGTCAGTGTAACTTAAGGACATAAAAAGTATATTTCATAAAAATTAAGACTATGGAGCACAGGCTGAATGAGGAATACATCCTAAAACATGCATTTAAAAATTTACCCTTATGTGACACTTTTGGCCTCATTTAAAATGACTTCACCCATATATTAATATATTAAGGGAAGAACTCTCAGCCCATTACTGAGTACTCATTAGCACATAGGCCTACTTGGGAGAGAGAGCGGGAGTACTCAACAGTCAACACATTACAGATTTACCCTATGCAAGATATCTTTTACTTGTCAAGCACAGACGATGATACATTGATACAAGGGGCAGCCTCATCACAATGAGATATGCCGGGAAATTGCTCGTGAAGGTCCGATGAAAATATTTGGATTCACCAGCCATGCAGGGTTCGAACTAAAAAAGACCTTCAGCAGAGCAGGTCAGGACCATAACCACTATGCTTTATATCGATACATCTGCTTCCACCACAGATTGATCATTCCCCTGACATCAACATGAGATAAAGAACTATTTCTTCCACTAACAAAAGAAGCACAATACCGTTTGAAATACATTTTAAAACTCATTATACAATGATTGATTGATTGATTATTTATTTGCTCATTATAAAAAGCAATGAATATTGTAGAAATATAATTCTTGAAAGAAAAATGTTAAGAAATACATGCATGGAGCAAGGAGACCCCCAAAAGGCAAATTATTGCTGCTATAATGAAGACTTTCTCAATTTCTTATTAACCAGGGTTAATTCTTTCATTTTATTGGTGATTCATTTCAATCTAATATGCATGCTGTAATTTCAACAAAACACATCCTCATTAAGACATTAACCATGACACAACTGACAATTTGGAATGATATTCAACAAACAAAACATAAACCCTTAAATTTTGCATGCAACTATACCAGTGTATACTTCTTTTCCAAATCACATTATCACAACATGCCTTTGAATTGATAACAAGAATCCATGGATTCAAAACCGGCCTTTGGAGATTATATATTCGGGATTGAAATCATGAACGGGGTGATTTATATGTTATTACATGGATTGTTTTGTATTGAGCAGTTATTGCCAGACTTATAGTGTAAGCTGCAAGCCAATAAAAATTTGGTGGGGAACCTCTTAGCAAATGCCTACACCATATTTCAGAATTGTAAGTGAACTACTTAAGTCACAGTTGGCACTTCAAAATATGGTATCCATTTTGGCAGCCATCTTGGAAATTTTCTCATAATTTATGAGGGAACCCCTAAGCAAATCCCCAAACCAAATAATAAAGTCACAGTACAGGCATAAACAACGTGTGGTGTGCATTTGGCTCAGTCAGGCCTATCCACTCACTCATTATCTAAACAAGGTATGACAGCTGGTTTGTTTACATTTGAAAGTCATGATGACCCAGGCAGTATTTCCCAACAAAATTGCATATTTCCCTACATCATTTAGGGTAAATACTGAGTGTTACACACTCAGATACGCATGTTCTTAAAGCTAGACATACCTGTGTTAGATGACACTTGATGACACTGACATTTTAGGCCCAATTTTGCTTTCTATTCTACAATTCCAAATCGTTCTGGTACGCTGTCATAGAGACGTCATTGCATCATCCAATTACAAGACCTGTTACAGCTATTAGACATTTGGCCTTGAGCCAGATTCTCTTCACGCATCATTGATTTGGAGAGCTGGGACCTTCAGTCCAGAGCAGAGTACAGTCAGCTGCTGATCATGGCTGCTGAGTGACATGGGCCAGGGTCAGACTGAGTCCCCCTTTACAAAATGTTGAATATCTCCAAGACCTCCTTTCCGATTTCTATGAAGCTTGAGCAGCTTGTTAGCCTACATAATAGTACATAATGATATTGTCTCTGTGCATTTGTAGCTTGATTGCTTCATTTTTGTCTGAGCAAGCAGACCAGGAGTGAACATACCCGTCTTTGAAAAAATTTAAGATTTAGATTTTCCAAAAATAAATTTTCCATAATATTATAAGGTGCTGAAACTCCACTCAAACTAGAACATGTAGATTGTAGAACTCATTTTGCCAGCAAAACACCTAAGAAGATGTGCAGGAGCAATGTTAGTTGATATTAGGCCTATCATTGCCACCTATATGGGGCTCATAATCTGTTTTAATTTTATATATTTTTTTTTAGCTTGGTCTTATTTTCTTTTTTGTAAATGCATATAGCAAGAGATAATTAAGTTTGCAAAGGAGAAAGTATTGAGAAATGTGCATTGACCAATTTTATATAATACTGTACGTTCTGGATATACTAGCTTATGATTGCATCCACATTTAAAATAAGCTGCTCTGGAAGTCCACATTTTAAGGAGAAACAAAAATAGGGTTCCCATCAGACAGGGAAAACTGGAGAAAATTTAAAAAGCTCCTCACTGTACATTAAAATTGGAAGTATAGACATAAGTCACATAGTCATGTCCAATCAACATTGCCACTACACACGTTTTGTTAAATATAAGAAAAGGCACATGCTAGCTGGTCTAATTGAGTCAAAACATGACAGAAGACTTGGATCATTCTGAAGACCAGGAGCACCAATCCAGTAGAAGATGCACTGCCTGCATATCTTCTAATTATTGTTAATGCCACCCAAGGAACCTAACCTGTGAAATGGCATGAAAGAAGTTCTCAATTGTCTACTAAATATGATGAGAAACAGATTTACTGCACTTGATCAAGTATGCACCGGTTGGTGCTTTATTCTCATTAACTCTCACACTTGCACCATCAGAAGTGGAACAATATTCCAGGTATTGATAGGCTTACCAATGCTACCATATTTGGACATGACCACCAGTCATACCTGCCATGTACAAATCAAAAGGTGGCAGCACCTTCCAGCACTTCACCAGATGTTTGATGCAGCTCTTTGGAAAAGACTGGATCCCAGTTTCTCATGACAAAACACCTGAAAAGGTGTCTTGATATGACTGACCAATCCTAATGCTGCTTGCAAAGCATATGCTTTTTGGAAAATCTGATAGGTGGCATCAAAGTAGCACTTCCATATAAGGCAATTTCCGTCCATTTGGATGTGGAATGGACGATTTATGATGCTAAAATGATGGATTTCCCCTTGTATCTTAACAAGTAAGTGAAGACACACTTTAAAAATGCCGCAAAATGATAACAAAGAGCTCGTTTTTACTGCACATAGGAATTTTAATTAGGTTATTTGATCTATCAAGGAGAAAGCCATGCTGATATTTTCAACCCAGCTCACTGCTCAGGTGAAGCTGTCATACCTTTTCTAATATAAACAATAGAGAGGTGCCAAGAGAATGGGCAGTGCAAGGGAACAGATACATGCACACAGGACACATATTGCTTTTGCCTGTGGTCACAGTGGGCAATTCAAAGTGAACCCCTATACCAAATTGCATAAATCTAGGTGAAATACTAAAGTCACAGTGGGCAATTCAGAACATCCATTTTGGCAGCCACCTTGGATTTTTCCAAAAATTTTGAGGGGAACCCCTAAGTAAATCCCTGTAAGGTTCATAAATCTAAGTGCAATACCAAAGTCACAGTGGGTATTTTAATATATGGTGGCCATTTTGGCAGCCATCTTGGATTTTTCCAATTTTTTTTAGGGGAACCCCTAAGTGAATCCCTGTACCAAGTTTCATAAATCTGAGTGAAATACTAAGGTCACAGTGGGCAATTCAAAATATGGCAGCCATTTTGGCAGCCATCTTGGATTTTTCCAATTTTTTTTAGGGGAACCCCAAAGTGAATCGCTATCCCAAATTTCATAAATCCAAGTGAAACACTAACAGCCTTAAAACTCGATCTGACCATTCACAAGGCATGCGGGCCGGTAAAAACTGGTTTACAGGACCGCCAGAATTTTTACAGGCCCGTTTATTCGTGGTGTCAAGTGTCTTTTTGCAACCTTTTCTGCAGACTACAATTAAAACACCACTTTAGTTTACAGTCTGTAACAGAGTGGGCTGTTGCACTGCAGTGCGCGCAAAAACCGTCGGACAATCGGCTTTTGCCGATCGTTTTTACGATTGTCCGACCTGTCTCTGGCTCAGGTCAGACAAAAAATCCGACAGAAAACTGCTGTCATGACACAAAGAATCAGCAGGACAATTTACTGGCTTTTCACAATACTGCAAATGGCAATTTTGCAGTTGTGTCAAGTGAGCCAATCTGAAGTTGAATGCAATCTGAAGTGGATTGCAATTCTGTTTTGGTAGCTTCCTCTGTATTTACCCCCATTGACTCAATTGCAATTGTTGATCATTGGCAGAACAAAGTGTGACACAAGCACTTTCTGAAGACCACCTGCATGTATTAATTACAATCTACAAAAATTTATGAAGAAAATTTAGCTTTCACTAAAGGGAGTCACGGCCAAATTGAACTAATACAGGCACACGCCAAAAGCTACATCTAGCTGAAGTATTTCCAGTTTTGCTGAGAATGAATGCCTTTGTTTTAGACCTGTAAGCCAGCCACTGGCTCAGAAATCGGCTGGCTGACAGATTTAGTAGGTGGCTAGCTGCTAATAGCTGCTCAGCCAGGAACTTACGTGGAGATGGCTGGCTGAATTCAATACTGGCTGGCTATCGGCTATATCAATAAGTTCTTCATTGAAAATTTATTTTACAAATGGCTAATCTCTTTGCAATGACATCAGCACTGAGCAGAGCTCTAGTTGAGGGCATACAGGCAGGGAAGTAAAAATATGACTCCTGCTTTCACTCCTCTTCAATCAACCCCTGTGCGCACCCAGCACTGGGCTCAGAGGACTGCACTTAATTACCATATCTATCTATATATCTATCTATCTATTTAATTGTCTATCTGTCTACTAAATAACTCCTGTCATTGAAAAGGGAATAGCAATGTGCCCTTATCAAAAAGTATATTTAAGTATCTTCACATTTACATTTATAAATGCTATGTAAGCTTGACAATTGTCATAGGCCAAAGCAGGGTACAAGTGATCCAACATCAGTGATCATCATCATGAGTGATGACACCTTGTCACTGCAGGTCCAATGCAACGTCTTACACTGGAAAATTCAATTATCGCAAAGAAAGAGACATGTATATTTTGCATGGAGAATATTATTATAGGATGCCTCATTCCCTGACAGGTGTTAACTTGAAACTGTCTTCATGCTTGATACTTATATTAGGGGAGTTCAAATGAGGCTTAGGCCTGTTTTAGGAGCAATAATTCTTGGGATGATCAATGAAAAATATCAGGTATTGATATCTAACTCACTTTTCTGCTAAAATTCTAGGGTAAGATTCATTCAAACAATTGGATTGTGCCATTTATAAAAGATTTATAAAAGGACAATATTTCAAAAATTGGCTATGGATACTGAATATTTTCGGAGACCAAAATAAAATGAAGGAAACATTTTCAGTTTGGGATAATCCTGATGGCTATATGAAAAGTATGAATTGCATAGTGATTGTTAATTTGTTAATTGCAATTAGTCTATTGACACCTCTTTGAGATAATCAAATGGTTAATTGGCCTACACATGACACCCCTTGATTAGGCCCACTGTCTGGTCTCATCATGCATTCTCTAATTGCAATGAAAAGCAGCATTGCATGGATGACTGTGTAGGCAGAAGCCTGTTATTCTGGACCTTCAGGATCGGCTGCAGTCGGCGCTAACCGATCGGCGGCGGCTGGCCAGCTAATCAAAGTGGGTAATGGCAGCTGGCTAGCACATTTTTCAGAGGCTCAGCCGCAAATTGGCGGCGGCGTACAGGTCTACTTTGTTTAAATGTTGAAATGTATTTGACAGCTGAAGTCTAATTTGATAATCCAATTTGTCCCTGTTTTCCCCAATTTTTGACAAAAGAAAGGGATGGATTTATTGATGATCATAATTATACCATGCATTAAATTTTTTTTTTTAACCATTTTAAATGTTTAGGCTCACTATAGATACCTAGCCTACTTGTAATTATTGGCCAAATGATGGCTAGCTAAATACAATGTATCAAAATTGTTGAAAATATATTTCGCTTTTTTTCGCATGACTGCTTGTCTGATAAAAATGACAATTGTCTGACCAGAGCAGTTTTTCCGTCAGACAAATTGTCTGACCAAAGTCAATTTGCTTTCGCGTGCACTGTTGCACTGTGAAAATGGCACTTCGTGAATCATCATTTTGATGATTTATCACGATAATTTTACTCTAAGATCAGTCACATGACAAATCAAATAGCCTTCTATTCATCATGACTAATCAAACAGCCTCTATGGATGTTAAATTTGGGAAGATGACATTTCATCAGTTATTATGACTCACAGTCACAGAGTGCCAAAATCGGTGGGAAGCAACACTCATTTTATGCATATCAAATTTACAGGCTGTAATGATAAAGTTTGTCAAAGTATACTGTCAGAATGAGAAATGCACTGAGGAAGGCCCTGGTCTCTTGGGGGAGTTAGTGGATGGGTGTTGATAGACATTGCTTGCAGGAATAATTTGGCACTTTTGATGGCCTCGGCCTCGGTCTCGGTCTCGGATGACCAATCCTTGGCCTTGGACTCGGTCTCGGGCCTTCTGGCCTCGGATATTTGTCCGATCCACGTCCGAGGCCAGCAAAATTAATAAAGTAAAATTTTGCTGGAACAGTCAAACAAAATTTTCCTGTCGGCTAAGTATAATTATCTGTCAGTTTATTTAATATGAGGAACCTATTATCCTATATATATTAGAATCTGATAGAATCATTTTCTGCTCGTCTTTTAAGAATGTCTATAGCTAGGCCTATTTTATGCCGAGTGCCAATTTATAAGCGATGCCATTTTTTGTGATAGATATGAAATTATAAATTGACCTCCAGTATTTGAATATTTTTGAATTTTTATTTTCCTTCATTAATTGAGTTGAACATTATTTCTTGAAAAATTTCGACCATATTTATGACCATTTGAAGTTTTGAGGATTTTGTTTACATGTGATGCAAGATGCGTTAGTACCTGATCATTAACTTCACACACCAGAGTGTCTGGCTTAATGAGCTGTCTCAGAGAAAACCAGGCGGAATGCCCATATAGGTGGAGGATGGTCCGAGCCAGATCTGGATGAAATTTTCACCATGTGCCCTTCAAATACATTAATGAAGCACAGTGAAGTCCGTTTTTCCATAAATTCAAATTTTCCCTAATTTTAACCCCTTTTAAAAACGCATGTCAAAAAAGACTGAAATTCATTTAACATGGGCTTCAATGGGAAAACAGCCCAACTTCAGCTCACTAAAAACCCATTTGCCAGCGGGTGGCTAGAAAAGCTGTCGATTGGTGATGCTTATATATGACTTGAATGTCTGAAATCCACTTTCCGTTCGCTGGGCATTTTTCCTTATGTGCCTGATATGAGCATTTTAAGATATTTAAGGGTGGCAGATTTCATGGATTTTGTAGGAAAATGCAAAAATACGAAAAGTGCCATATCTCGGCTTAAAATGGACTTACTTTAACAATTTTGGTGTCCAAATATACATTTTTGCCAATTCCGCACTCATCTGAGTGGTTACTTTTATGATTAAAGGTCAAGGTCATTGTGAAATTTCAAGGTCAAATTCATTTTTTCCCTATTTTTTTTAATGATTTTGTAATACATGCTATGTTTTCGAGCACAACAGGCAAATTTAGACACAACTCGATGGTACAGGGGGATGGGGAATTTTCTAAGCTACATTTTGGTACTTTATACAGTTCAAAAACTTGCAAATATGACCTCAATATGGGAATTTTTGTATTTACGGAAATGTATACATTTTGAAAATAAGAGTCAACGTATTTGGGCTGTTGTGTGCTGATGAGAGGCACACATTCTGAAACTGAACTTGATTTTTTAATGTGTCTTTGACAACAATAAGACAACTTTTGTGAAAAAAATTTGTCATTTCAAGAAATATTGTATTTTCGGCTGCCATTATTGAAAATTTGATTTTTTGGAATATCTTTGGAACTAAGGCTGATAATGGAAAAATTATTTCGCCAATACCCACATTTTCAGGGTCAAGGACTCTCATGAAGCCATTTTTGACATCATAGGTCATGTGATAATACTCTAGTTGAGGGTTTGAAAGGTGCCGGTTACAGAAATTCATGCTTTTTTGGAATATCTCTGAAACTGAGACAGATAATGGAAAAAGTATTTCACCCTTCACCATATTTTCAGAGTCAAGGACTATTGTAATACATTTTAGACATCACATATGAAGTAACAATGCTATAACAGGTTTGACAAGCAGCATAAAGAACATCTTGTTTTGTCCTTCAAAAATACCAGAATTGTTTTTATTTTTTGTTTGCAAATCGTTTACTTAGCTAAGCCACTTTTGTTATGATATAGCCATGCATTTGCTATGCATGATGTCACATCAATCAACTGCAGCGAAACTCGTAGGTTTACGCAAGACAAACTATCAATATTCAAAACAAGGTTTGGCCTGAAATTCAGAAGAATCAGGAGGTTGTTTTCTGTCTGATTTCTTTTAAAATAATGTCTTATGTTTTTAATTGCCTCTCAATAGCCGAAGCTGGTGCTAATGGGGATGTAAAACAATAACTCACTTTGTCTTTTAAAGATGATGCTGTGCAATTTTTCGTTACCATACAACGCTGTTTTCTTTGGCCGTTTCGCTGAATCTGTCATTGTGTTTTAAGGGAAACTATCATTTGAATGACAAGTTTTGTGTCAAAACACAGGTTATTCATAAAATTTTTGCTCCTCCAAAGGTCATTCCAAATTCTGCCATGCAAACATATTTTATTATAGGATTGGCCAGTGTCACCCTAAAATTGAGTGGAGGGTAAGTTGTGCTACTTTTTTTGCTTCGGGGCAATTGGCCTTAAAAATCATAGCTTTGTCACTCAATCTGACTATAAAAAGATATCAAAATACAATATATAGACTAGAATCGAAGTTTCAATGCAATCTGAACTATTAGAAACATGGTAGCATATATATTTTTGATAAAGTAGGTCAATTATAATACAGTTGTTCCACTTAGTTTATTGCAAGAAAAACCTCGTATTTTACCTTGTTTTTCAGGTAGGTCTTGTGTTCCTGTTTTCGGTTTATGATAGATACTTTACATGCCCATACTTATGCTTAGATCACACGGAGACGTAACAGAGGGTTCTTGACGCGGCGCTTCTTGCTTTTCCAGGAAAGTGGGAGGTTCTTAAGCTACATTCAACAATTCGGCAACGATATTTTCGTCTACGGCGCATCTTAAACTTCCTCGCCAAAAGTTCCTAGAAGTCACATGACTTTATGGTGAGGCAAGAACTTGCTTCACGAAAGATTCAACCGGTTGAATCTTTACGAAGGAAGAAGCCACGATGCAAAAGACCAGAAAGACCCCCAAAATGATTGGGCGAAGGTAGAGACAGCTTGGGCGAAGTTAGAGGCAGATTGGGCGAATCTAGAGAGTGCTTGGGCGAGGCTACTTATCATTGAGTCAATGGAACTTCCGCGAAAAAAGAGAACAACTCGCCGACGCAAACAAGCTGTTGAAACGCCGAAACAGCTACTTACTTCACCGTAACAGGTATTTGCTTGGGCGTAATAGAGTATTTGTCAGGTGCTTGGGCGATGCTAGAGCCTGCTTGGGCGATGCTAGAGCTTGCTTGGGCAATGCTACTTTAACATGGAAGCAATGGAACTTCACCGAAGCTCCTGCCAACTCGCCGACACAGTCCTGCTCCTCCTTGGGGGTTGCTACGGCTCCTATTACGAGCGATTCGGCGTAGAAAACGAGTGCCTCGTCGTCCTAGGATCCATCCACGACGATTTAGAACCTCTAATTGATTATATAATTGTCCAAAAATGGCTTGAAACGCCGAAAGTTGGCGAAACTGAAGTTCCTGGCACCTCTACAACTTCGCCGTCACTTGACCACTCTCGTGAGATCCATGCATTACTGAACGCTAATGACATAACTAAGGGAGAAAATAAAAATGCCACAAAACTTTAATTATTTCTTTTTGGATGGTAGCATAAATATATGTTCTTTGCATCTAATTAATTTCTTCTTATATTCAGGAATGGCATAAAATACTGACAAGCAGGGGCAGAGTTCCTGGGGGATGATCAATCATATGAATATTCCTCCCCTCCCAAGAACTTCAAATTATTGCTACTTGGTGTTGACAATTATCAGTTATGTTTAGCATTTTTTTTCCATGATACCACTTGTATGTCATGTGGAATATATACAATTCTCAGAACATACTTTTGGTTATCTAAAATATATTGGCTTTTGGCCTCTAAACTAAAGTGGCCCCCAAATCTACTGCAGAGACTTTTGGCATGCTAGGCTTCGCACAAAGTTTCGCGTTCGCGTTTGCCGAAATCACCCCCCCCCCTACAAAAATGAAAAATCACCGCCCCTGCTGAAAAGAATGTATAATCCCCCACACCATTGAACTTAATGCTAATGACATGCAAATGAGGTCACCCAAGGTCACAGGATAGTTGTCAGCTAAAAACTCCCTACACAGGCTTGCCCTTTCCCTACAGTCTTCACCTACCCTTCTTTCACCCTTTCTTCCTCTGATGACATCACAAATTGATGTTTCCCTTGAGCACTGTTTATTGCCTCTGTCTCCACAAGACCTCCATTTATGCAAATGACCTGCTGGCTGAGAGCTGTTTCTCATTTATTGTCTGCCATTTCCCAGTTCTAGTTATATAATTATAATGTATTCTAAATGAAAAATAAAATCCTGTATTATACCCTTCCCACAACTGACCCCGACCCAAATGGCACAGCCACACTCTAAGCCCAGACCACACACTTGACATAAATTGTTTAAGTGGAATCAACTATTTTTCTTTTTTTAAGCTGTGTCAGCTTATATATACTATTTGTCAGTTTCAATGGATTGATATTTTAAGTCAACACAACACAATCATTTTCAGCCATACTCGTGAACTTCTAAGACACAAACAGAATAAGTTTACTCAGCTTAATTCGCTTATGCCAGATTTGTTATGCCAATAGTTGAACATCCTATTATGTTCGATTCATTGGAAGAGCAAAAAATAACCTTGTCTTAGCTACTTACTCTGTGGCCACATGGGTTACTGGTTTGTTTTGTAATCTGAAGGTGTTGGCTTCAAACCCGGTGAGATTTAGATATTTCTCGTTACATCTTATATTTATGGTACAAAGGTTGGAGCAAAGGTCAACAAGTTTCAATATTTTGATTTGTTTATCATTGTGGAGTCAATGTGGACCCTGGTTAGTGTCCTGTCCCACTATGCAGAATCTGAGTCAAATCACATATTCTGTTTTTCATAATCTATTTATAGAATTTTTGAGGAGACTAGGTGAAACAGCTTGTTGCATTTGCTTGACATCGTGGCCACATTGGTTAAGTGGCTGATCTTGTAATGCAAAGGTCTTGAGTTCAAATCTGGAACAGAGTGACATTTTCTTAACAATGCAATCTGTCATTTAAAAAAATTACTTGAAGAAACAACCTGGTGTGTTGTGTGGACATTATGGCAACATTGGTTAAGTGACTGGTCTTGTAATCGAAAGGTCTTGGGTTCGAATCTGTAACAGAGTGATGTTTTCTAAATACCCTCTGTTATACAACTTATGAGAAGACTAGCAGAAACAACTTGATGTGTTGAGTGGACATTGTGGCAACATTGGTTAAGTGACTGGTCTTGTGATCAAAAGGTCCTGAGTTCAAATCTGTAACAGAGTGATGTTTTCTAAATACCCTCTTTTATACAATTATGAGAAGACTAGCAGAAACAACTTGATGTGTTGAGTGGACATTGTGCAACTTTGGTAGGGTGACTAGCCTTGTAATAAAGAGGTCTTGAGTTCAAATCTGCGACAGCTTGACATTTTCTTAATTATACTGTGTCTTGCAGAATTAGTGAGAAGACTAGGAGAAATAACTTGGTGTGTTCATCAGACATTACGGCCACATTGGTTAAATGACTAGTGTTGTGATACAGACTTCTTGAGTTCAAATCCCTGACAATTAGACATTTTCTGTATATTATGTAATTTATTGTAGAACTTCTGAAAATATCAATGGAAATGATGTCAACTTGACATTGTGTATGTGGACATGTTGATCATCTGTGTGCATTGCCTTGACATATTTGCAGGCATTATGAGCAACAACTCCAAATGTTGTTATTTAATGGCATTTTTCCAGCAGTTCAGTTGAACTTGGAGATATTTTAAAAAATTGCCTAACTGTAAGTAGGATCAAAATATTGAATTTGTCTTTTTCACACAATGCAGGGTGTATTACCACCATAACTTTTAATAATTACTTCAGGGAAAAATATATATGTAATTATGCTTCCGTTGAAATACTTTTGGTTTGTGAGCGGCCTTGTAAAAATCTTTGAGCAAGCTGACCTGGGCTGCAGGCCATTATTTTATCTTAATTACAACCACAATGATATGATCTACAGATTAGAAAGATCACTAAATTATTACGATAAGTTGTTTTAATAAATGTGACTGTATATGAGTGTTTTTTTTAAACATTGACTGGACATCTTGTTATAATAAGTAAAGTGCTGACATCTATACGTAGAAAGTGGTGTTACCCACACTCCAATGTTTTTAGCAGTTTTTCTTGTCATAATACCTCTTGATGTTGTTAGCAGTTTTTCCTACCACCTCCAAGTGACTTATTGCCTTAAGGACTATTTCTGACACCTTCAAGACTGTTAACTTGACACAGCAAAGCCATCCTATTGATTTCTCAAATAAGAAGAACTCAACATTTTTGAAGGTAAGAGAGCTTGGATATTCTGTAGCAATTAATGAATTTGTCAATATTGAATACTTATTTCATTGTTATGAATATCAATAGAGCATGAACATGTACTTTTTTTTATACAAAAACTTGAAACTGTAATGTGAAATTCAGTATTAAACTATGGGGCATCATGATGTCAAACTAATTCAAAGCCAGAGATTGAAAACTAGCAAATGGAAAGCAATGTCATTATTGCAATAAATAATATTATCTTAGTGGACATGAAATTGATAATGACAATTATGTTGTCTCTGACCTGATAAGTGATTCATCTCAAATGCTAGACTATGGGTAGTGTATACAGGCATTAAGGGGATGACTATTTAGTGTCGAGGGGGAGGGTTGGAGTTTTTATTTAAAAAAAAAAGTTCTTCATCAGTTTTGGTGAAATTGGTGAAATTAATAAATTCTTTTTGGCCAGTCTTAAAATAAATAATTTCTTGTGGGGGTATTTTTTTAACAAGGTGTTGTTAAATTTGATTTAGAAGTGAATATTTGGTGACTTTGCACACTCAACATTTATAATTGGTGCCGTTAGCCTGAAATAAAGAGGAAAACTCCAAGCCCCCTTTGAAATTAAATGGTTGCCCTTTTTGTCTTGGCATTTTTATGATTAGCTGGCTGGCAACAAAGATAAGCATTCAAATAGCTACAGAAATATTATTTGATGTTCACAAGGTCCATTTGCACTCATTCATTAAAATGTTCATGATATATAGACAGAAAAATGCTGATGTGTCTCAAGCAGCCCTTAGGCTTCGTTTTGAGCCAGAGTTTGTCAGAGTGCATAATTTACTAATAGTAATTATGTCCTAAAATGTGAAGATTATGAAGCCGAGCAATAGGACTAGTTATTGTATATTGCACTAAATTTAAACGGGCCATACACTTTGTTGTAAAACTCTATTCTCAGTCACACCTGTAGCATTCAGTTGGTTGGTGCAAGTAATTAGCATACTATTAAACTTAAATGTTTCTGGCATAATATAAATAAATATTTCGGACAAACACAAAACACTCAAAATATTATCCAGTAATCAGGACTTCAAATTTATTGTTAATCATATTCCTAATTCCCAATGAATTTGCACATTAATTATATTATGTTTTATATCAATTGTGTGCTGCTTGAGAATGATATTGGTAAAATATTTTTCAGATTTACAAGCAGTATTCTTGACGTGTCAACCAGAGGATATTTCACGGAGGCACCAGCTGAACTATCTAATTACATCGGATGCAGGAGACTCGAGAAAATTTGCCGGGTAATCATTGTAATACATGTTCTTGGGTTTCTGGTCTTAAACAACTCAATTCTCGTAAATATACTTGTGTGGAAAGCGCCACATAAAAAATGACTTTTTAGTCCCTCTGCGGGAATTATTTTTCCATACATGCTTGTTTGTCTGTCCACTTTTCTGTGTATTTACAACTGACATCATTCTATGTTGCTATCACATGTTGTCAGATAGCGGAAGGGATACACATGTTGACCATTGGGACTTTTAATTGTTGGAATTTCAAAACTTTCGTCAATTTATGTTTGTTTCTTTCATATTTGCAGAAGAAAATGCATATGAGGCCTGTCACACCTGAGCAGCACTCCAATCATGCTACACTTCTTCAGGGATACAATCTGAGGTCAAAAGCACATTTTTTGCAGGTATGTACAATTCAGTCCATTAAATTAGCTTAAGTGTTCAGAAAAATTGGAGCAGCTTTCCTCTGTCGCAAGTAAATTTGAAAAAAAAAGAAGAAAAACATAAAACAATCCAAACAACAGTTGAAGAATGTCAACAATGATTAACAGAGATATCTTGAGATCTATGCTGATTGATGATCATTTGCCATGTTGGGTATCCTTTTTCAATTAGTGCCAGTGAGCCACTGGTCACATAAGGATGACAATACATTATGCCATTTAAAAAAATTTAATAAGGTGAATGAATAATTCTGCAAAGGAACGTAATGAATATATTTGAGAGGAGAGAAAATTGATTTCTGCAAATATCTTAAAGCCACACAGTTAATATTGTTTGATAACATTATATCATCTACATGCAATACAATGTATGTTTTCTTTTTCAGGATGGAACTTCAAAGGCTACCTTGACTGAGCAACACTGGCTTTGCTTTGTGAGGTTTGCGACATTACAACCAACCTCAGTACTGTCACTTATCACACAAACTGTCCAAGAAATTGCTCATACTTCCTCCTTGATTTCATCTTTAGACGAAAGAACATTTAACATGAAGTTTTGAAATTTCTGATGTCCAAACAATGAACAGAATAATTAACCATACCTCAGGACGTTTGAAAAATTTTCCCAATGACTTACCGATGGACAATTTGGTCATTGAAAATTATCCTTGCTAACTTTCTTTATGGAAAAATTACTAGTTGGCTTTGTTTAAAAATTGTATGCTTGGGATTTTTGGTCACTAGAAATTTCAGATTTGTTGCAGTCACAAATTTGTATGGATATATGCACAACCTTTGTCAGGTTTTGCTTCAATAAATGATTTTTTGTGCGTGAATAATGCAATGTATTTGTTCCTTGCAAAGATCTTACTTACGTACATTGTGTTTTATGTTATGTCTTTCTATGTGTTTTTGTTGCTCAAGTATAATTTGTCATACTTTTACTTCAAAATCTTGTGAATGACAAATCGTCTTTTATGTAAAATTAATGAAGTAACAGATTTATATTTTTCACTTATTGCCTCTCGGCACGATTGACCATTGATTTTATTGACTTCCTGTTTGCTTTATTGAAAATAAATGCCTTTTTAGACTTATCTCTGGTGCTTTATTTTATTTGTTCAATCTATCTGTTTAAATTCTAAGTTCTAACGGTAGGCTATTACTGATTAAAATTCATAGGGTGTCCCAAAGATGTCCAATTTCATCTTGGTCCAAACCAATGATCAGTGGTTGTTTATCATCCGGTCACCTTTTCTACCAATTATGCTATATCTTGTTAATCACTTGAAAACAGCATAGTACAATCTATCCAGAATAATTTAATTTATTTGAGCAGGCTCATCCTTTTTTAATATGGCAAAGGAAGTATAATTGAATCAATTCGGGTTAATCTAATTGTTATGAGCTATGATAACACCTTTTTATCAGGTTAATCTCGCATAAAAGTATTTGTTTATATGAACTTAAATAAAATTTGCCATGTTTTCTCAAGTAATTCAGCATATTACAGCTTAATTAAAAAAAGTCATATTAACTTATTAACATTAAGTCACATTCAGTGACTTGATTGTGTTATTTCAGCCATTCTTGCTCAATTAAGATTCTCCTAATCACATTTTGCTAGTCTGCCTTATTTCTATTATGTGGTTATAAATTATAACTTTTTCATTTTATAGAGTAAAATTGATTTAGTCAGTCAGCCTCAGCTCTGTTATGTCAGAGAAACTTAAAGCCTTTGTTAATTTTGGTTTGATTATATTGTACTAGCATGACCGATTTGCAGAATATTGTCTTGTCCAATTGAAAATTTGTTGTATCAACTCAATTCACTTTATGTGAAACACTGAATTCAGCTTATTTAATGTAGGCCAGGCTAGTGTATCTCAGTTGAGTTCCAGCCCATTTTTTAATTTCTTTAAGTCAGGTAAACTCAATTCACTTAAAATTATTGACACTTAAACTGTGAAAATGTTGGCAAACTGAGAGATACAACTTCAAATGAACAAGCTGAACTGACTCAATAAATATATTGCAGCACCGTTGCCCTAATTGAATTATGTCAAGTCAGCTTGCTGGGGCTTAGAGTGCACAAAATGATTTTACCAAAGAAAATTGGTCATAAAAATCAATTAACTATGCTAAATTAAATCTAACACCACAAGTATTAGATATCCCTGCCAACCACTGTGAGCCAAAGGGAAATTATCTTACGGTCAACATGACAGTGGCAATAATATCAGGGGGGGGGGGGTTGGAGTTTTTTAAGTAGTTTCTTGAAAAGTTTTGGTGAAATAAATAAATTGTGCTTTGGCAGTCTTGCAACAAATAATTTATGGTGTTGCTTGAATATTTGGGGGAACAGCAAGCTGAAAACAAATAACTATGCTTGCTTTTGAAGTGAAATAGATAATTTCTCCCTGAGGGCAACTCCAAGAATATTGTGGTCACTCAATAAAAGATTGAGAAATACGTTCAAATGTCAGTCCATAATGCATCATGTTTTCAACAATAATATTGAATATCTCAGTGCAGCTTTTCTCAGCATTATATCTGGTCATGGTGCATATAATAATAATGATGTTGGCACAATTTGTACACATGGGTGACATTACCCTCTTTACATTGTTCTTCATTTCATTTCACCCCAACACTAAGGCACAATTTAACACATGACACAACCCACCACAGTCTCTCCATATGTATGTTTACAGTGAATTCAATTCATTGAATGTTTCTTTTTTTATTCAAGTGTAATGATATATCTCTGCTTTTGGGCCGCATGAAATGAAGATGTTATCCTATCTGAAAATCTGGAATTTGCAGCACCTTACAAGTTTCAATTTTGATCACAGTATTTTAAAGTCTTGTTCTATTCTGGCCTTTATGATAAAATGAATTTTAATTAAGGCTAAATCATGACGTAGTTAAGGTGCCTTAATTAACTTTTGATATTAATTATAAACATGACAAAATGTAGAGAAAAGTATGTGTCGACAATGGTCTGCAGCCTCCTCAGTAGACCAAATATCATCATTGAATTTCTGCTTGTAAAGGACAAAGGACAACACCACAGCACTGCCACCTTGGTGTTAATTATACTGACTGCTTCATAATGCACATGTATGTCTCCTTGCTGCTGATTACATCACAATCATAAGGGCTACATTGTTTAGTCTCACCCTGGTGAAAAAATTGAATTGGATTAGCTGTATAACAGTGGTCATCCTTCCAAAATGATCATTATGTAACCTGTTGATTAAAAAATTTCATTACCCTGTAGTGGGGTCCCAAATAGTTATCCTGAGACATCCAGATTTTTGGAAGGGAAATCAAAATTTGTAAGACCATTCAATTTATTTTCACAATGAAACAATTCTCTAGCCATCCTGGTTGAAGTGAAGAATGCTAAATTCTGCTTACGAATCTGGAATGCCCCCCTTCAGTGTATAGAGGGTCAGTCAAGAGGTTAAACATTAAGAGGAAATTGACACATATTCTAAAATTTAAAGATATATAAGAATTCATTGCAAATACTCCAGTGCCTTGACTAATCAAAGGTACAGGTGGAAGTTTATCGTTCAATAGGAAGGTTTTTACCCCACACTGAATTTTTCAGGATGTACTTTTCCCAGAAATTAACAGATTGTGTGATAGCACATAATTTTCACATCAGTGCATTGCATTGTACAGGCTTCATAAGCTCTAGAAGACAGTTTAAGCTTTCAATACAAAAACAAATATGTTGTGATTTGAATGCAGTTAAGATTGTCCCAATTTGGTTTCTTATATGCCCTGAGCTGGACCTGAGAATAATTCATGGACTCATTGAGCATTTTTGAACAGTCAATCACAGCCCGATTCACATTGTTTTCACAGCCCCATTCACATCGTTTTAAGAAATATTGGTCTCTCAAGGCTTTTCCATGTATCAGTTGACAAGTGGTTGTCTCAATAGTAACCATCACAGTACAGTAACTGCAGAGTTGCACTGCAGTTCATTGATGTGATATCATGCACAGCAAATGCTTACATCATAAAAAAGTGGCTTTGCTTTGCTAAATACACGATTTGTAAAGAAAATCTGTCTTGCATTTTGGAAATGTCACATTTCAAGCCTGTTATAGCATAGTATTTTTACTTGAGATGTGATGTCTAAAATGGTATCACAATAGTCTTGACTCTGAAAGTATGGCAATGGGTGACATATTTTTTCCATTATCTGTCTCAGTTCCAGAGATGTTCCAAAAAGCATTGAATTCCTATAACGGACACCTTTCAAACCATCTAATAGAGTATTGTCACATGACCTATGATGTCACAAATGGCTTCATGAGAGTCCTTGACCCTGAAAATGTGGGTATTGGTGAAATAATTTTTCCATTATCAGCCTTAGTTCCAAAGATATTCAAAAAAATCAATTTTTCAATAATGGCAGCCGAAAATACAATATTTCTTGAAATAACAAATTTTTTTCACAAAATATGTCTTATTATTGTCAAAGACACATTAACAAATCAAGTTCAGTTTCAGAATGTGTGCCTCTCATCAGCACACAACAGCACAAAATATGTTGACTCTTATTTTCAAAATGTATTCATTTCCGTAAATACAAAAATTCCCATATTGAGGTCATATTTGCAAGTTTTCGAACTGTATAAAGTACCAAAATGTAGCTTAGAAAATTCCCCATCCCAATGTAACATCAAGTTGTGTCTAACTTTGCCTGTTGTGCTTGTAAACATCGCATGTTTTACAAAATCAGACAAAAAATGGGGAAAAAATGAATTTGACCTTGAAATTTCACAATGACCTTGACCTTTAATCATAAAAGTAACCACTCAGATGAGTGCGGAATTGGCAAAAATGTATATTTGGACACCAAAATTGTTAAAGTAAGTCCATTTTAAGCCGAGATATGGCACTTTTCGTATTTTTGCATTTTCCTACAAAATCCATGAAATCTGCCACCCTTAAATATCTTAAAATGCTCATATCAGGCACATAAGGAAAAATGCCCAGCGAACGGAAAGTGGATTTCAGACATTCAAGTCATATATAAGCATCACCAATCGACAGCTTTTCTAGCCACCCGCTGGCAAATGGGTTTTTAGTGAGCTGAAGTTGGGCTGTTTTCCCATTGAAGCCCATGTTAAATGAATTTCAGTCTTTTTTGACATGCGTTTTTAAAAGGGGTTAAAATTAGGGAAAATTTGAATTTATGGAAAAACGGACTTCACTGTGCTTCATTAATGTATTTGAAGGGCACATGGTGAAAATTTCATCCAGATCCGGCTCGGACCATCCTCCACCACCCGCCTGGTTTTCTCAGAGACAGCTCATTAAAACACAACTCAAAAAAATGGAATGGGACAAAGTTTGTGACAGAATCTCATCCATGCCTCAAAAAATTTCCAAATAATGATATAACACAAATATGCCACTGCCTTATAAATTGGAACCCAGCAATGCAGAGTATCTATCTACATATATCTAGAAAGTGTAATTTTTAAAGCAGTTATAGTAAAGCCCGAAATGAAAGTGATAAGCTGCCTCAGAATGTTTTTACAAGAATCCATGGATTCAAAAGCTAGTCGTTTGAGTATAAGGCCTATATGGATAGAACAGTGATGAACCTGGGATAGCTATACGCCTCTATTACATCTGTCTTGCAGATATGGTTATCATAGTTTTGAATAATTAATGTGAATTTTGCAAAAAAATGTCAGTGAGGAGTAATTGCCCTGATCTCAAATTGTTATGGAAAGCCTTATTTTAGTATTGTTCAATGAAACTCAACAGATTGTGATGCTGCAGTCTGTTGTGCATTACTTATCATTATATGTATATATCACCACGCAGACCAGTTGCACTGAGCTGTGTTCACTTACAACTGCACATTTCTGTTGATCTGTTGTGTTTTTACCTTCAGCGAACGAAGTTCGAAGAAGGTATTGTAATCACTTGGGGAAAAATGCTGTCCGTCCGCCGGGCGGGCGGGCGGGCGGGCGGGCGGGCGGGTGGGCGGTCGGGCGGCGGGCGGATAGATCATTTCCGGGCCAGCACTCGGCCTCTATTGAGTGTACATGAATGAAATTTGGTACACATGTAGCCTGTATGGTCTAGTTGTGCCTTTTGATGGTCTAATTGATAGATATTCAATACCTTTTGAAATAATTGAGAAAATATAAAAATTATTTTTGTTCGTTTCCGGGCCAAATCTCAGCCACTATTGCATGTGCACTTATGAAATTTGGTACAGATGTGGCCTATTTGGTCTAGTTGTGCCTTTTGATGGTCTCATTGATAGATATTCTATACTTTTTGCAAAAATTTGGAAAATGGAAAAATATGTATTTTTTGGTTTTTTGGGCTGACACTCGGTCACTATTGCATGTAAATGGATAAGGTTTGGTACACACATGGCCCATATGGTCTAGTTGTGCCCTTTGAAAGGTCTGGTGGAAAATATTAAATGCCATTTGAAATATTGAAAAAAAAAGAGAAAAAATATATTTTTTGTTTCTGGCCCAAGACTTGGTCACTATTGCATGTACATGGATAAAGTTTGGTACACATATGACTTATGTGGTCTAGTTTTGCCTTTTCATGGTCTGACACATATTCTATACTTTTTGTAATATTGAGAAAAAATATTAAAAATACTTATTTTCTTATTGGAGCCAAAACGTGCACACTATTGCATATACAACAATGCAATTTCCTAAACATATCACCTATACAATGTAGCAGTGCTTTTTCACTTGTATTTAACACTTTTTGAATGATTGAAAAAACTTTATACATGCATAAAACCCTACTATAATATAAGTAAATTAGTATAATAAGGCCTTTCCCTGCTTTTACAAAACCTGCCAAGCACACAGGCAGATTGCAGGGCAGCAGGCAAATAACAGATAATAGAACGCCATTACTCGACCACTATTGCATACCTATAATATACAGAATTTGGTAAACACACCAATTTTATGATATAATTGTAATCTTCTAAATGTGTTATTCGCTGAAGGTTTGCTGCTGCGCAGCCTATGTTTTTTATTAGTTGTGTCTGATAAATGTGATGTGCTTGTGTATGAAATTGCTTAACAACAGCACTGTGGCTGTAACACCAATGAAACAGAGTTCAGGCCTGTTTGTTTATAGGCCTACAGTGACCTACACATAAACAAGCTATTGTTGTGATGTGGTAGGAACTACTGCAGGAAATCAAAATTTTGGAACCCAAAAATTCCAAACAGTTCCAATCCAACAGGAAAGTAAGGTTGTAAAAGTAAGGCTTCATGGCCAAATTGGTAAAAATAAAATTATTTACACAGTTATGTCTTGATCAATCAAAAATATAGCACTTGTTGCAGAAATTTTGCTCTATTGGACAGTCATTTTACTTGATAGAAGACAAAATAAATCAAAGAAACATGTAAGTTATGATGTAAGTGCAATTGATTTGACAACAAGACATGCTTCAGGAAGAACATGCCAAAGAGGATGAGAAAAAATAAGATAATTGCTTTTCAATACATCTTAAGGAAAAAAGGTAAGTCTTATGTTATGATTCTAATTGCTTGGCCTAGTCATCTTGAGCTTGTTGTTGTTTCTATATATTTTTGTAGCTTTGTCTTTTTTTAAGTGTGGGCTTTTTCAAATTAATTCAGTATAAGGATACGTTTATTGTAGTTTGGCCAATTTCTGAGGAAAATGGCCATGACATAATAGCAATATAGTAATCTCCAAAAGTGTGAAATTGGCCTGTGTTAGTAGTGGACCAGTGGCCTAATGCGAATTCCTTGCCAATTATTACCTCCATTTACTGCTGAGGCATGCAGAACAACTTGAAATTACTTGATAGTCCCCCCCCCCTTGCATGCTTTCACTAAGAAATAGGTACTCGTGGATGTATAGATCTATGCAATCCATGTATTCATACAGTATATCTGTTTATGATATCTGTCTAAATACCTGTACATCTGTCTAAATACCTGTCTATATACATATAATTCAATCATGACCAATTGGCAAGTTCAATGAAAGAAACCCCTTCGTTTTGATTGCATGTAAGGCTAAGTACTTTGAGTTTCAATGACTTGGTTGAGGCCAATTTTAACTATGTAAAGATGACAGTGATGGCTTGGCTCACTTTTGAATTGACAATGATGGTATACACACATGTATATTTGCAATAAACAAATCAAATAGAAAAGTTTTATCACAAATAGGAATTCTTTGATAGTGCCCCCTCATTGACAAATTTGTCCTTAAAAAAACATGACAATTTCAGAGGCAATTTCGGAGCAGAAATACTATCTTCTCAGCTGTGTTATTCACATCAGCATGTTACTCGTGTTGAGTAGAGTTCATACATATGTGAAACTTGCAGGGGTGTCGATTAAGCAATTTTTTTAGGTCGCCCACAGGACTAGTAGCCCTACAAATTTACTAGTCCTGAACAAAATTTGGTAGTCCTGATTCAGCGCGTATTTACACTGAATCGTAATGGCCGTGAAACGGAAATTTTAAGAAACAATTAAATATGATGGGTGTCTATTTTGTTCTCCTTAAAAGCTGTAAAGGTATGCACACAGGAGAGCCATTTCTAAAATGTGGTTCAACCGGCCCTACTCTCCCCTATTAGTATACTTAAGTTCATGTATTCATGAGAACAGAACCGACTCCAGTATGATAGTCTGAATTCTGCTCACAGTGAGAAGATGAGCTTTTGAGAGACTGTCAAAATGTGTTTCTTATTTTGTCATGTTTTCTTGTATGTAAGGAGTCTCAGACAAAGGTATCCAAATTCAACTGAAACATATAACCACAGCCAGCTTATCTTTAGAAAATAATGAATTGTTAATTATTTCTGTTTGAGGGAAAGGGGGAGGGGTGCACTGACTTCATTTAAACACTGATGCAGTCTGATAGGCATATATATCAAATTGTAATCAATTGGTTAATTGACTGATTGGTGAATTTGTTGATTGATTTTTTAGTCTGAATATTTGCCATGCTAAAAGATGGATTTTACTATCACATCAGTTTTGACAAATCAAATGGACTTGATCATGACTAATCAAACAGCCGCTATGTTTTCCATGCTGAATATAGGGAAGATGAAACTTCATCATCTATTATGAGTCACAAAGTGAAATTTTCACTGTGAACTGGTCCTCTCTTTTTGCATAACTACAGCTCATCTTCACGAAGCAGACACACTTTTAAAACTTCAACAAAAATCTGGGATGTTCCAAAATGGAAGTTATAAAGCAATTTAAATGGAGTTAATTGATTCCTAAAACTATTGACCAAGTTGTTTTCCACATTAACCAATAAGCCTTTTCACACATTGTTGGTAGATTTTCCTATCTAAGAAGTAAAATAGACAGAAAACACATTTGGGGTCATGAGAAAAAGGTTATTTGGTCAATAGTTTTAGGGATCTTTAACCCTCTTTAAATTGTTTCCTATACCTTCCTTTATGACACTTCCAAGATTTTGTTATAGTTTTAAAAGTGTGTCTGCTTCGTGAAGATGAGCTGTAATGGGTTGGCTGTAATGACTAGTATGAATAGATGGATGACATTGAAACTCACATAGAAGTAAATATATATATCATGTATATAGGCCTAATGAATACACTCGTCTTTTTTTTCAAGGATAACTGTTCTTGCTGCTTTGTTCAAGTGTTGTGTTAGTTTCCCAAAATGTGCTCTGTACAGCTGATATAGAGTGTTTGGTATCAAAATCACTTAATTTTGGAAGATATGAATACTGACAATATCTGTTGAACCAAACAATCAATAATGTGTCAATTATGACCCCATAGATCAAGCTACAGGATCCCAATTGGTAAACAATTAGCACCAATCAACATGTCACGGTTGGCTGCACACTTGGCCCAGAATGTCTCGCAGCCTGTCTTTGATGTTCCACTCGCCCACGGACGAGTAAGGGGATTAAAAGAACTCGCCCTGACTAAAATTTACTCGCCTCGGGCGATCGGGCGACCGTTAATCGACACCTCTGTGTGAAAGGTTTCTGTGAGATGCACGAGTGAGCTACAAATTGCTTTTTTGCTTGCCTTGCTGAGTTTCAAAAACATCGCTAATGACGCTACTGCACATGCGCGAAAAATCGTCTGCTATTTTAGCCCAAACGCTCGGCCTACCTGATGTTTTAGCCCAAACGCTCGGCCTACCTGATGTTTTAGGCCGAACATTGGCCTTCATTTTCGATTTTGGTCACGTGGTATTTGTTGACGTTTTGGCGGTCTTGACAACTCCGGACGACAAGTTTTCAATGATCGGTTCGGATAGTTTTTAAGGATATCTAACATGACAAACCCATCAGAACTTGTTGGGATGTGATAGATTGACGAGCACAGTGAATTTGCAACGCATGACAATCGACATTTTTCTCAGAATCAGTGTTGGACAAGCGACGCCATGAAAAAACGAGCTGACTTTCGTCCACAAAAGCCCGTGCACCTTTTTTGTTTACAAACCGATCGCAACAAAATTTGTACACAATCAAGAAAACATGTTTACTGACCTCCAAAAAAAAGGTGCAAAGGATCCGCTTTAAATTCGATCTTCAAGGGCGGCCGTTTCAGCTCGACTGCATGACGCCGCCATGAAATTAAAGATGAATGCATAAGGATTTACTGACAACGCTCCGGAAAATGTGGTGCACCTTTTTCCCTGAGTAACCGATCGTCCTGAAACGTTCGCATATCCAAGAAAAGAGTCCAATTGACAATTCTGCCGAGTGCACACACCACGTTCTGTCAATTTTATCCATTTTCCAGCGCGGTTTTGTCAAAATACTGCACATCGTCTGATCTGTGTCAAGACGATCACGTGCTCAGATTGACCTAGAAATTATGCATAAGTTTTGGCGCGAGTCTTGGCGTCGCTTTATTCTCGTCAGTTCATCAGAGATTAACTGACAACAACAATTTCACAAGTATTTCCATACAAAAGACAACGAACGAGACCACATATTACTGGAAATAAACGCAAACAAGGGCCGACATCGAAAACGAAGTGGGCCGTTGGATTTGGAATGACGTTTGGTCACGTGGGGGGAGAGGACCAATCAGCGTCGATCGGATTGAGTTATGCAGTATATCAGATTGAGTGCTGAAGCGCCCAATGTCTGGCGTAATACACAAAGTTCGCCAGTGATCGGGCTACTGCTATTTCCGTTTCTGGGTCAGTGTAAAATGCGGACCAAACGGACCATGCGGACCATGCGGACCAGACACAAAACAAACACAGGAGGGTGCAGAGGAGCATTGCTTGTTTACTCTAGCTAATAATACAAGCCAGC
Source organism: Platynereis dumerilii (assembly GCA_026936325.1). Classification (NCBI taxonomy): domain Eukaryota; kingdom Metazoa; phylum Annelida; class Polychaeta; order Phyllodocida; family Nereididae; genus Platynereis; species Platynereis dumerilii. The sequence goes on from JAPTHN010000033.1 coordinate 69,816, forward strand.
CAAGCGGCAAATGCGGACCAGATGCGGACCAAGTCAATAAGCAAGATATAGACAATATATCAGCCTGATAATTGAATAAAAAAATATTTAATTAATAATTTTTTTTTTTTTTAAGAAAAACAAGTTTACAGGCAATATATCTGTACAGACCAGAGTACAGACAATTAATTCATGCAGACCAGAATGCAGACCAGAATGCAGACCAGAATGCAGACCAGAATGCAGACCAGAATGCAGACCAGAATGCAGACTCTAGGCTCGAATCTAGGCTCAGTTGGCTGACTGGGATGCAGACCAAAGGCAGACCAAACAAATAGTTAATGCAAAAACTTTAAGTATTTGTTAATGCAGACAAAATCTCAAATAATTCAGACAAATTTAATAAAATAAGTTTACAAGGCATTGATTTAGGTCAGCATTTGGTCTGCACGATAGGAACTTTGATCTGCATGATAGGAACTTTGGTCAGCATGATAGGAACTTCGGTCTGCATTTGGTCTGCATGATGAGAATTCTGGTCTGCATTGGTCTGTGTGATGAGAATTCTGGTCTGCATTTGGTCTGCATGACAGTAACTTTGGTCTGCTTGAAAGAAACTTCGGTCTGCATTTGGTCAGCATGGTGAGAATTCCGGTCTGCATTTGGTCTGCATGATTGGAATTTTGGTCTGCATTTGGTCTGCAAATTAGGAATTTTTATAAAACATAACTATAACCGATATATATCCTGATGAAATTTAAACTAAAAGGGTATTACTTGAAAAGACATGATTTAGAGAGCAATTAAATTCAAATATTGAAATCATGTGTGGCAGGGTTTTAATTGTAATTAATGGATTACTGAGTGTCACTCGCTGATTTTGGCTCAAATGCAATTAATAGAAACACCTTCAGTTGGATGACATTCTAGATTAAAGCCTTCACTTACAAAAATATTTACAATATTTTTTTATACATTTTTTTTATTGATCTGAATAGATCTCCTAATTTATTTCATATCCCAGTTGTTTTCAAGTTGGTCCGCATGGTCTGCACTTGGTCCGCATGATTTAACCCCATCCAGGATGGACAGTGTTGGTCCAAGGCCTGGCTGCCAGAATGTCTGGTCCGCATGGTCCGCATGGTCTGCATGGTCCGCATTTTACACTGACCCTCCGTTTCTAGACTTGCTAAAATCGTCTGCTAGACTCGCTAGCACTGGGGACAGACGCACGGACGTGTTTAGAGCTGTATCGATCGTAAATGTGGTTGTGGACTATTCATTTCGTCCTTACCTCGGACGCTAGATGGTTTTCAGATAGTTCCTGGCCCCACAGACGATTTCTGAGGCAAATATGCATTACAGTATTTCAAATTTCCGATTTTCGCGGGCTTTTCCCATTTAACTCATCCTAACAGCTAGTCGAGCACGACTAGCTAAAAAACTAACCAATTTTTTTCCAGTCCTGGTGAAAGGTTAAGGGTGAAAGCACAGTAAGCGCCTCAATATTTGGCCCCTGTGACCTAAGAATTATTTTCATCAGAAGTGCAAGTGCAGTACATCAATTTGAACCTACTGATGAGTAGAATACAGAATTATCTTTGTCTAATAAATCAAGACAGGTATTTGCTGGGCTGCTATGAACTACATTATGAAAGTTCCATGAAAATCTAGGTTTTTCTGCTGGAATGGACCATTGGCTTTTCGACAGTTTTCGCTGATGTGGTATGGACAGTTTGCATGAAGTGTGAGAAATTCAACTTTTGAACCTTGTCAGCATTCACTAAAATAATCTAAATTTGTCACTAAACATGGTATCTCTGCTTTATTCATGACATGCCAGACCTCCAAATATCAGTCCCCAGACTAATTTGAACATTTTTGTGGACGTAATGGACGGACATTTACACTTTTTAGCCTGGTGTGCAGTGTATAAGTTAAATTCATTGTGTTTTTTAATTTTTCAGTTGCATACATAGATAGAGAGAGATAGACATGCATTTGCATCTCAGTTGATGTGTCATCTGGTCTTTAATTCATTTAAATAACCAAAAAATGAGTTGTGGACGTAATGGACGGACATCGATTTTAGCCATTAAAGCGTCTTGTATCTTACAATCATCAGTGGCCATTGGAACTTTTTTGCTGAAATTCACTAAGCCAATATCATATCTAGGCAAAAGCACCAAATTTGGCTAATTATTACATAAAAATACCCTCCAGCCAGCCTTTTGAACCCCTGACTGTAAATTTGCAAAAAATATGGTTACAAGCAGATCTTTCCTTTGGACGTCATGGCTGCCATAATCATCATATTGAAAAGTCAGCCAATGGTCCCTGCAGATGGCCAGGGAGGTACAGTAAACATATAGTGTCACCGGCAGAATGTGAACTAAATATTAGGCTACAGCATTGCTGCAATAGACAGTGCTTCAGAAAAAGGGCCACTGGTTACATGCTAAAATTGACAAATTATACCCACTTTAAAGGTCTGCCCAGAGCATGGTTTTAATTTTATGCTCATGAAAAATGCCTAAATTTCTCAGATTTACTTGTTGATTAAGCTTAAATACTGCACTGTTTCTTCTTTATGTCAGAAATTGGTTTCTAGGACCCTAAATTTACTTTTATCTGATCAAAACGCAATTGAGGCCTTTACTGTGCTTTCACCCTTAATTAATTCTTTCCCAAAAGTCTTGAAATGAATTTCTGGTGGATGGCTATCTCAGTCTAAAATTTTTGATTTAGAAGTAGATAATTAAACATAATTGAGGTTGTCAGATCAAAACAAATCTAATCTGTAGCTGTTTCCCTAAAAAAAAAAAAGCAGTATTTGCAGTGAGATGAGTTCCATGCCCTGTTCTTTAAAAGCGTAATGGTTGCCCCCTTATTGTCTTCATTTCAGAGTTTTACTTGAGTCATTGAGTGAATCTTTAATTGCACTGTTATAGCCTTATCGTAAGCTCAATGCCGATAATATATCAAGCTAAAATAGTTTGGCAGTCAACTGTCTTTTTGTCGAGCTGGCCTTGGTCTCGGTCTTGGTCTCGGATGCTCATGCCTCGGTCTCGGTCTCGGTCTCGCAGGGCAATGCCTCGGTCTTGGTCTCGGTCTCGGATGCTCATGCCTCGGTCTCGGTCTTGGTCTCGGATGTCCTGGCCTCGACCCCAACACTGGTGCTTTGGAATTATAACCAATCCTGACACAGGGGCACTTTCTCCAATGAGGCTCACAGGCCCACTGCTGGCTGCAGCTGTTCATTGCACCTGTAACCATGGTAACCCCTCACAGCTAACTGAATCCCCCATTCATAATGGGCAGGTCCATATCTGTCATTGGCCCCCATTGCTCACTGGGTTGCAGCACTGTGTTCAGAGGGGCAAGGAAAGTGGACAAGTGGACAAGTTGACACATGGGCAAGTGGACAAGAGTCCCATTTCACCAAAAATCTGTTTAAGCCCTCCTCTATTACCGGCCTTTGGCCGGTAAAAACACAGAATTTCAGATTGATCAGTAACTGCTGACAAGATTCTTCAATCACAAATATAAGTATTTCAACTTCAAGCAAAATTAAATGGCAATAGGAATCTTTAGTAATTAATTGGACATCAGAGATACATGCAAGTTACAATTTATTAGCACCAAGTTCAAAAGGCAACACATCATAAACATGCAGTTTTGGAACAATCAACAAATACTGTGAGAAATATTCTGGGCAGGTCATTTTATGGGAAATTTCCTTTCACATTTGGGAAAAAATTTAATGAGAAACTTCTTTGAACATTCCAAATTCCAAAGAAATGGATTTCTAATAGTTAACAAGAACCCAGGGGTTCAAAATGGAGGTGGTGTAGTGACTAATTTCGCATACCATGAATCCAGTAGATCATTCATCCTGCACTGCCAGACTACTCCGATAGATTTATAGATATATAGATTTATTTGCATATAGATTAGACATCCAGCATTATGTATATATATAGATATATACAGATAGATAGCTAATAGATAGATATACACGAGTGCTGCCCTTTAAGTGCAGTAGTTGCTCACAGTGATTGATCGATGAGATGGTAGATAGAACACGACTTCTCTACATGTTGCACATTTACCCCATTTGAAAATTATCAAAAGGGACACCAATTTAACATCTCATCTGAATGAAACACATTTGGGATTTTGATCTTGAAATTCCACTGAAAATATTCTAAATTGACTTACTAATATGTTGCTCTATACACATTTCAATCTTCCTACCACTGCCAGCTAAGTTGTGGACTGCCAAATTGACCAAATGGTTAAGTGCGCTTGTCTGGCTACCACTGGCGCGGAGGGAGTGGGTTTAAATCTCACCCCGAGAACTCACTTCAGTCCGAGCCCATGGGACATTAAAGGGAGGCGGGTTGTATCCAGTATTCTATGCTGGGGCAACTCAAAGACCCTGGGCATCTCTGAATTAATAGGGTATGCACCAGACTCGCAGTCTTCTCATCACTCATCATCACACGGCGGTCACCAAAACTTGAGAATGCCGATGGCATGGGAACCTTTGGTAATGTTCCCTTAATCTCAGCCCATGGGTACTGCTCTGCGACTGTCCTGAGCTGTATCATGTGGAAGGCTCACCGGAAATTACTTGAACCCCATGCGGACCATGACCAGTAAAGGTTACGATTAAAGTTAAAATTACAACTGCATCAATAAATCTATAAATCCAGAATTCAAAAATAGTTCTGATAGCTTAAATGAAGTGAAATCTCATGTCGAAGAGGCATGAATATTATAGAAAGATGGACAGATGATTGGGGCTATATGTCCAGTATTTATGCATTTTGTAAGCTAATTAGGAGGACATAGCAATGAGGCGAACGATGATTGAAACTGCTGTCCTAGTTGACCCGGTGAGAGCGTTAATCAGATCCTGGACCAAGACCCAGCGAACCAGGCTGCGATTGACAACCACAGTGTGCTACAACTGAGCTAACCCTACTGGCCTACCCTACCCCCATCTCCCAGACATTTTTGATCATGTCACAAATGGTTTGAAGTACCGAATTGCAACCTATTACTCTGCTTACCAAACCCTTTTGATAAAACTGCGTAATATAACTAATCTGTGTAATCTATCTATTTGATCTATATAATCTATCCTTCAAATTAATGCAATCAGATCTATCTAATACACCCTTTTAAAAAGTCCCTTATCTATCAATCTATCTATCTATCTATCTATCTATCTATCTATCTATCTATTTACCCATCCATATATATATCTGACTAAAATAGTTGGAGATTTATAAAACTATTGAAATCTTATCTCTTGTGACCTAGTATTATGTTGACATCAACTTCAAGGTCAGCAACCTCACCAATACACATCCTGATGTCACCATGACACACTTGACAGTTCCACGTCAGCTCATTTGCATACACAAAACACAATACACATAATTTTCAAAATGGTGGACAGCTCATTTGCATACACTAAACACAATACACATTATTTTCAAAATGGTGGACTGTAAGACCAAAAAAAAAACTCCAAACAAAAAACTGATGAAAGGAGTAGTTTGAATCATTTTAGGTTAATACAAGTAAGCTGCAATATTAGCCCTGTACCTCTAGTTTCGGGCAATTTAACAATTAGTAGATAATTTGAAACATGCAAAGAGTAATTTCAGATTTTCTCCTCCAATTTCAAATTTCCCGCCTAAATCTTACAGTCTTACACTCTCTTACCCACTCTCTTACCCCCCCTCCTTCTCACCAACTACATAAATGGCGGTGTGTAAACACCTCCATTAAAAACTTAAGCAAAAATCATGATTTCCTCATTTATTAATATAAGGAGGTCATGTTGGATGACTTCATCATAAACATGATTACAGTTCTAATTTCACATTGATTATCATTAAGTACTTGTTTTGTTTAATAATTTATGATTCATCATATGACGATTATAAAACTTCTCATTCGGAAAATGCCTATCACACAAAGCACAGTGTAAGTTAACAGGCTCCTCCTTAATTGCAAGAGGAGAATTCAATAACAGTCTGAGGCTTTCATAATTGTGATCAGCTTCTTTGGACGTACTTTGTGAAGCTTCATCGCTCGAACTTTGTGAAGCGTCTTCCTTGACACTTTGTGAAGCTACTTCAACAATGCCTCGCTTCGAAAGTAATTTTTGCTCCCAGACAGGGAAATGTTTAAGTTTGGCAGAACATTGTGAGCAAGCCTTGTTTCTGACGTTGACTCTCTTTTCACACACAGGGCATCGGTGCCGACCTTTTGAACCCTGTTCGGGTTCGTAATGCCCTTCAATGTGTTCCTGGCGTTCCTCACTAGTGACAAATAATTGACAGCATATCGGACAGGGATGAGTATTCACAAAATGTTCTCTTAAATCTAGTGGCGTCAGAAAATAACTTTCACAGACGTGACAACGTTTAAGACCATCTACACAAGTCGAGGGACCTGTTTTCGGCCTCGATGGACCTTTTTTTGGCCTCGATGGACCTGCTTTTGGCCTCGATGGACCTGCTTTTGGCCTCATGTTCATCACTTCAACCTTGCAATATTTTTCATTCTCTACTCCACTCTCTTCTTTCTCCTCATCAAAACTGTTAGAAAGTCTCTCAGCCTTACTTTCATACATCTCAGCGTCTGATTGTTCTGATGTTTCTTTGGGACTGCTGTCGCCAACTAATTCAATCACAGTTGAGGGTATCATTGGTTCCTTATATGAAGACAGATCATACACTATTTCAGTGTGTTTATTAATTGGTGAAGACACATCGACAGAATTTAATTTTTTGCGTTTATCCCTTGAAGGGACAGTGACTCTTTTTCTCTTTTTGTGTTTATCAGTTGTCGAAGAGGAAGTACTGCTACAAGCTCTGGCATGTCTGTCAGTCAATTTAGTGACATTATCACTTGGTGAAGTGACATTAGCACCATCCCTATTAACACATCTGTCAGTTGGTGAACATGGTGAAGAGACAATGACACAATCTTCCTCCAGTTCACCTGTTGATTTTGTGTGATTTACACCATTTCTCTTCTTGAGTGTATCAGTTGATGAAGAAATATTCGCAGAATTTCTATTTTTACAATTGTCAGTTGGTGAAGAAGTATTGCCACAATCTCTCTTGTTTCTTTCACTTGATTTAGAGACATTGACACGATTTCTTTTCCTCTTTTTGGGTTTATCAGCTGTTGAAGACACATTTGCTCCATCTACATTGTCTCTTTCAGTTGGTGAAAAGACACCCACACAATCCCGCTCTTGTCCGTCAGTTGGTGAAGAGACATTGACACAATTTGTATTTCCACAATTGTCAGTTGGTGAAGATGTATTAACACAATCTCTCTTGTTTCTGTCAGTCGATTGAGAGACATTGACACAATTTCTTTTTCTCTTTTTCGGTTTACCAGTTGGTGAAGCATGTGAAATGACATTAGCACCATCTCCAGCAACACATTTATCACTTGGTGAAGAGATATTGACACAATTTCTCTTTTTGACTTTGTCAGTTGGTGAAGAAACATTTCCACAATTTATACTTTCACATTTGACAGTTGGCGAAGAAGCATTAACACAATCTGTATTATGCTTGTCAATTGGTGAATGGACACTTGCACCATTTCCATTCATGTTTCTATCAGTAGGTGAATTGCCACAGTTTCTTTTTGAGCATTTTTTATTTGGCGCACTGACTTTAACATTATCTCTTGTGCGACTATCAGTTGGTGAAGAGACAGTAGCACCACCACTTTTAATACACTTGTCAATTGGTGAGGAAGTATTGCCGCGATTTCTCTTTTGTTTGTCAGTTGGTGAAGAGACTTTGACACAATTTCTCTTTTTCTTTTTGAGTGTATCAGTTGAAGAGACATTTCCACCATCAATTTTAACACACTTGTCCGTTGGTGCAGAGACGCTAACACAATTTCTCTTCCTGAGATTAAAAGCTGGCGAAGAGAAATTTTCACCATCTCTATTTACACATTTGTCTGTTGGTGACGAGACAGTGTCATGACTTTTATTAATGTGTTTATCAGTTGGTGAAGAGACGGTCGCCGACTGATTATCTTCTTTATCAGATTTCTCACCAGTTGCTGATGTTTCACCATCTGATTCATCAATTGGCGCATCATTAATTCCACAATACTGGTGTAATCCATGAACTAGAGGGTTACTAGAGTCACTTAGGTCACTTTCTGCGTCTTCAGCAGTGAAAGCATTCATTTTCCCCTTCCTTTGACAGTCATGAAAATAACGAGCACCACTTACGCTCCAGGAACTTGACGATTTAAGAAATCTACCGGTAGCCGCATAAAATGGGTGTACTCGCTTGACATGGCAGGACAAGGCCTTCTGTTCGGCAAAATGCATCCTGCAAATACGGCAAACAAATTCCCCAGACACTACTTTATGCGAGTTTAACGACACTGCGTAATTGTGGTCTCTGCATATTGGGCTGCTGGTCGACAAGTGATTTTTAGCCCGACGCTGCAATGATATACGCTTGTCCTCGAGATCACTGCAATGAACTGTCCACACCTGTTTACGCTTAGTTTGCTTGACTATTGTCGGAGGAGTAGAACCTTCAGATGCAGTATCCTCCTCAAAGGATGTTTCCACTCTCTCAATGTCCACATACAGATCGTTTGCTTCATTTTCTGCATAGGCTTGAGGTAGTCCAACCATATTGTTCATGTGGGCAACTTGCATTTCTTCATTGTAAACATAGAAATCGTTTTCAGAGTATTCCTCACTGTTATCCTCCTCCTTTACACTGCCTATTGCCGCCATCTCCATCGGCAATGACTCCACATCTACCTCGAGATAAGCGACTTGATCAAGGACTTCTTCCTCTTCCGAAGTAGGACGTGTATCTCCAACACTAAATTTCTGATTAACAGGAACACAAATCGTCCTTGAGCTACGTTCGACTTCATTTTCCCATTTCGCAAGGACTTCTTGCGGTTCGATAACATAAACGTAAGCCGATTCCTCCTCCTCCTCCTCCTCTTTAATTAGAGGATTAGAATCTGCTATAGGACTCATTCTAAATGTAGTAACTTCCATATTGGTGGCCTGCACTTCTTCAGCCTCTGGTAATTCATCCGAGGGTTCATATTCTGACTTAATTGGCTCAATTTTCACAACTATGGTGTCATCATCATCGTCATCATCATCATCAGCATCATCATCAACTGTCATAAGGAGAGCCTCTATAATTTCTTCTTCCGCATCCATCGTGTTGTAACTGAAACAAAGAAAACATATTTATAATACTTGTCACAGCCCTAGGGGGGGTACTTACTATGTTCAAGTGTATAACTATGCTCGGCTCAGTAGGCCCCGTTTTAAAACTGAAAAATACCGAGAGTTGGGTAAATACCATTGCGGCGAGAAAAAAAATCCGAGTCGGGGTATTTTCGCGACGACCGACCACCTAGCACCGGGTCTGGTCGCCAAACTTCCAGTCTAGCATACGTATCAGAAAAAAAATTGAGTACCCCCCGCCCAGGGTCACAGCAGATTTCATTGATCATTTACTGCACTCATACTAACATCAAAGAAAACAAAGCAAAGAATAACACAACAAGATAATCATTGCAAGATTCATATACTAAATTTATTGGATTTGCATACATGTATGTAAGTTTCAATCCCCCCTATTTTGTGTATTTTAAAACAATAGACACCGCACATGACAACATCAGAAGTTCAGAGGCTAAATTCTAGATAGAGCCTAATAATGCCATGTTAGGGCTAGGCCTAGAAAACATTTTGCAAAAGTTGGAGCCTCTGGAGAAATTTTAATTAGATGATTTACAAAAATTCAGGCAAGCTCTAGGTTATTTTGTTTGATACAATCATTTTGGCAATTTATGTAGTATTTCCAATCAGCTAGCACAATTTCAAGAGACCTGCTGCCCCAGAATCTGCAAATATACAAAGAGGCATTGAACCTTTTATTCAAAATCGTACATTTTGACTAAAGAAATCATGCCCTTAATGCTTAATGAAGGACAAAATTTACCATTCATTTACACATGATTATACTACATCCCACATCTCTGTATTATTTTAAAGTTTTGCAGATTTTGAGGCAGCTGTGAGTAATGCAAAAACTTTAAAGAATTGAAACTTTTATTCAGAATTACATTTGAATAAATGCTTTCATGCCTTAAATGAAGAACAAATTGTTCTCCATAGCCAAGCACACTATCTCTGTATTTTCGAAAAGGGTTGCAGATTTTGAGGCAGCTGTAATGTGTTGGTTAACTCTTTAAAAGATTTGAATATTGAAGTAAATCAGGCCATTTCCCTTTTAACCCTTGTAGCCGCAATGGGGGCCTCGAAGGCCCCCCTGGGACTTTTGGCTTCAATATCTAGCACAATATTTGGTCAAACGCGTTGCAGATTTCATGTAATCCTAGTCCAACTAATCGCAAACAACATCCAGACGTCGTGAATTTATTGATATTGAACACGGTCACTGGCGATAGTTTGAGCATTTTTCCGACACAAAGCCGCAATGGGGGCCTTGTAGGCCCCCACCCTTGTGCATGTCATATGAGTTGTAGAAAAATACTGCAACTGTGCTGCTACTTTTTACAGATCAGATTATGGTCAATACAGTCATTTTGTATGAATGGAGAGCTGATATCTGTCTGTCAGTCCATTATAACACAATTAGAATTATATTTGCATTTTGAGTAAAATTCGGATTAATTTGCCAAAAAAAGGGACAACATTGACCTTTTAGTGATCTTAAACCTAAGAAAATGGATTCAGCATCATCAAAAACCCCTACATTGATGATTTTGTAAATATAGCTGGCATGATAGAAGTGAGGGACCTTCATTCTCAGAAAAAAACTGGCCTGAAATGAACGTCTGAAGGAATGGATCGTACCGGGCCACGGCCAAAATAGCCTTTTTCAGTGCTCCTTTTCTCATCTCTTGACATTTTTAGGGCTCAAAATGGTTCATAATGAAATCAGAAGACAATCCCAATACTTTACAGAATAGTTTGGTCTCAAAATAACTTGAAAAATACCGAATATTCCAAAAATGTTTCAAAACTTTCAAAATTAGGAGAATTTAATTAAATCTTGATATTGTATTTTTGTCAATAAGATATCAATTTTTTCCAATTTCACCACCACTATCCTCAATTTTGACTTAATTTAATATACTAATACCACTTTTTGGGTAAATTTCTTGAACCATTGTATATTTGAGGCTTGTGAAAGGGAGGGGGCCTCAGAGGCCCCCATTGCGGCGTTGTGTACTCAAAATTGGTTGCGGCTACAAGGGTTAAGTGTCAACTGTCTACTATAGCACAGACAACCAATCTTTCAAATCAGCTGATTAGTCCAAATCATCACAATCAGAAAGACTTTTTCCGCAAAATGTTGGATGGTTACAAAAGTTATGACTTGGTTTAAGTTGTTACCAATGAGAAAAGGGTGGTTACCAGTTGGAAGAGTTGTTGGTTACCAGTTAGCTGGTTACAACTTACTAGTTGGTTCATTGCCAGTTGGTTTGGTCACCATTTGGCATGCTTACTACTTAACTTGATACCACATAATAGTATTACAATTTATGATTACTTGAAGCAAGGTAATGCACTATGCAAGTGTCTAATTTTAAGTAATTTTAAAATGTAAAATGTAGGTTTCTAAATTGACACGGTAGAATAATACAATAGTTCATTAACAAATAATTGAGATAACAAATTGTCTGAATGAAATTTAAAAGGAATGCTCACCTTAATCATTCATCTGAGTTCTGAAGTAAAAATGGCCGCAATGACATCTGAAACGGTCCAAAACTGACGCAGAAGAAAGCCTGGTTTCAAGAGATCTGTCCCACTCTCACCGATCAAACAACTTGACAGTAATTTGATTCATTGACTTCCAGTCATTGTCGGCTTTTTTAGGTGGGTGCCGCTGGGTGGGTGTTTGACTAAGCTTTATGTCCTTCATTTATGCATGGGCTATGCTGAACAGTAGGTACAGGCCACAGACTAATAGTGTATCTTTTTGAAAATCCAGTTCTTAGCCTATTTGAAAATCTTAAAATATATATAGCACTGATTCACATATAATTTGAAACAATAATATATATTTTGAGTACAGCAAGCAGTATGGGTGGCTGAGTGCTTAAGGTGCTTGCCTGCTCCGCTGACGGTCTTTGCCTGCATGGGTTCGACACCGGTTGGGAACCCGAAATTTCAGTGAACCTTCATGAGCAAAATCCCAGCTGGATGTCATTCGGAATTTCAGATGAGACATTTAATTGGCAGCCCCTTGAATTAGTGTCTGAGCTGGGCAAGTAAGATCCCTCACATGGGGTAAATGTGTAACATGTTGATGACTCCCTCTCTCTCTCCAATCAGGCAATTTACGGCAGACAAGCCTAAAATTAGCTTTCGGCAAGGCATTATTTAGGCCCACCGGTAAAAACCGACCAGGAAAAACCACCATGCCGTAATCTTGCCAACCCTGCCTACGGCCCTGTCAGTTCACTCAGCTGCTCAATGGCGTCCCTAAAGATGACGGGGAGGGAGGGTCGCGGTGGGGTATGTGCTCCCTCATATTGGACTTGTGCCCCCGCTCTAGCCTCTCTAGATACGCCACTGCAGCTGCACTGATCAGTATTGAACCCTAGACCCTCCCCCCACCCCTTGCCTTGGCCTTCTCCCTTTCCAGTCTCCAGACAGCCTGTTTGGCATAGAACTTTTCAAGACAGTATAGACCACAGGCGTATCAATTAAAAGTTCTCATATTCCTCGCACAAAAACATGAGGGATACAATCTGACCATCCACATGGATTAGACAGATACACAGCATATACACACTGTCACTGACAGTGACAGCCTGGGGGGGGTACTCAAAATTTTTTCTGATACGTATGCTAGGCTGAAAGTTCGGCGACCATACCCGGTGCTTGGCGGTCGGCCATTGCGAAAATACCCCCGACTCTAGGAATTTTTTTGGTCGCCGCAATGGTATTTGCCTGTTTTTCCCAGGTATTAACCCGTAATTTCACCAAAAATTAACATCGCAATTCGATAAAAGTTCCTATTTAAATTTAGGGGCCAACTCTAGGAATTATTTCAGATTTTTAGGCCCAACTCTAGGAATGTTTCATTTGAAAAAGAGGGCCTACTGAGCCGAGCATAGGTGTACACTTGAACATAGTGAGTACCCCCCCCCCCCCAGGAGTGACAGTGACTGATCTTGACTTGGGAAAAGGACTGATTAGTCTGATGGCGTGATGCATTGAAAGACTCCATTCTCACAAAATGCAATTGTTTTCCTTATACAACACTTGAGAGTAAGTAAATTTGAAGGAACTCACCTTGTTCTTTCAAATCGACGGCTGATTTAGTTGAATGCACCGTTGAAAGTCACTGCAAACGAGTTCTTTCGTCTGCATTGAAACAAAATTCAATTTTCTGACATTTTGTTGGAAGTTCTCATGCAAAAATGAAGGTGGCGCTCAAAAATTCATTTACCAGATGACGCCACAGTCGCGTAGAGGGTTGCAGGTGCTGCCACCAGGAATTATTATTTTGATAACAAAAATCAATGATCTTTAAATTGCCAATATAATTTTAGAGAAATCAAAGGAGGTACATCAATCTATGTAGCCTTTTTTTGGGCATTGGGGCTTGTTGAAGAAATTAAATATTAGTCTTGCAAGAAAAAAGATCTTGTGACTTGTGGAATAGGCTATCTTTTAAAAACAGCGTTTTAAAATGTGTCTATCCAATTTAGAATTTATATTATGTATGTAGGGGAGACTGGGGTAAGTTGTGCCATTTTTTCCGTCAGGCTGATTTTCCAAAAACCAAAGATTAATCATGTAATCTGAATAGATCGTTTCCGGCCCGGCACTCAGCCTCTATTGAATGTATTGGGATGAAATTTGGTACACATCTAGCCTGTATGGTCTAGTTGTGCCTTTTGATGGTCTGATGAATAGATCATAAATACTTTTTGAAATAATTAACAAAATATAAAAATAATTTTTTTTTCGTTTCCGGACCAAGGCTCGGTCACTATTGCATGTGCATGGATGAAATTTGGTACACACGTGGCCTATATGGTCTAGTTGTGCCTTTCGATGGTCTCATTGACAGATATTCTATACTTTCTGAAAAAATGAGAAAAGATATAAAAACATATTTTTTTTGTTTTTTGGGCTAAGACTCGCTCACTTTTGCATGTACATGGATAAACTTTGGTACACGTATGGTCAATATGGTCTAGTTATGCCTTTTGAAAGGTCTGATGGAAAATATTATATACTTTTTCGAATATTGAAAAAAACATAAAAATTATCATTTTTGTTTCTGGCCCAACATCTGGTCACTATTCCATATACATGGATGAAGTTTGGTACACATATGGCTTTTATGGTCTAGTTGTGCCTATTCATGGTCTGACAGATTGCTATTCTATAGTTTTTGTAATATTGAGAAAAAATATTTAAAATAATTTTTTTTATATCGAAGCCAAAACTTCCCCACTATTGCATATACAGTTATGCATTTTTCTAAACAAATCACCTATGCAATTAATTTAGCAGTGCTTTTTGATGCGTATAACACTTTATGAAATCATTGGAAAAATAGAGATAATGGAAAGCCACTACTCGACCGCTATTGCATACCTATAAGCAATTTTGTAAACGCACCAATTTTATGATATTATTGTAATCTTCTAAAGGTGTCATTCGCTGAAGGTTTGCTGCTGCGCAGCCTATGTTTAAATTTTAACGTATGAGTTCTAGTGATGATCCAGCTTTGGACCGCCAAAAGACAAATTCAAATTCAAATTCTTTTATTGCGTAAGGCCATAAAAATTCCATTGCAATTTGATAAAAATATAGAAAAATATGGAACAGCAAAATATAAACATCAATCCGGGGTATACCGTATGGTGCCCTATTTTCGTCAGTGTCCTAATATCGTCACTTTTAATCAATGCTTGCTATCAATCTTTATTTTGAATGTCAGGGTACGAAATGTCACAATTCACAAATTAAAATATTTTTTGCATACATTGCTGCATTTCAAGTATCAATGGCACTCTTGAGGATTATGCAATAGCACCCTAAAGTGGAGTGTGCAAAATTTTAACAGGGGCGGACTGGCCTATGTGGCAGAGTGGCAGCTGCCACGGGCCCATCCACTCAGGGGGGCCCATTCAAGATGTCAAAAAAATTAGAAAATTAAAGAAAAAGGTGAAAAGCAAAACTTTGCCATCAGATTCATGATTTTGCGATGCAACAAAATTAACTGAATTGGACAGATGACTCTCACATGGGGCCCCATCATGATAGAAATTTACCAGATTGTAATATGCTATCGTATTTTCCTTTTCTTGTTTGAAATACTGCCGATGGTAGGAACTACGGGGGGCCTCAAGACTTATTTTGCCACGGGCCCGAAATGTCGCCAGTCCGCCCCTGTGCAAAAAATACGCATTTTTCACAATTTTGAGACAAATTAACAAAAAGAAGGCCCAGCTTTAACAGATTTTCAGACCTGTCTTTGTGCACATGGTGCAGTTGATAGAAATTTGGATGTGGCACTGGCTATAGTAGAAGAGGGAACATGTGATAATCAAGATTAATTTTTGAAATAAAAAACTTTTGAATGTGATACCATTCAGGAGTAGTATGGCTTTCAAAACTGACGGTATTAGGACGCCCTACATGACGATAATAGGTCCCTGGGGTCCTAAAATCGTCATAATGACTTTGCTGTACATTAATGCTCTTAATACATAATACATTATAGTGACCCACTTCATCTCTGAAAAAAATTTTGCAAAACAGTATTTTTGTTCATCTGAACTGAATACACAAATTGCAACAGTGTTAGTATTGCTATAGTACCTATTTAAAATAAGTACCTGATGAAAATAGGGCACCATATATGGTAGTATATAAAACATTGAATCATAATTTTTGATCTAGCAGGCCTAAATGTTTTTGTTATTTGAAAATTATAAATTTTGTTTATATTCCATCATCATTTTTAAAGTTTTGAAATTTTAATTTCCTATTATGTATAACAGTTGTTCATGTTTTTTCAAATTATCAAAACTCTGGTCGTTTTGCAGAAAAAAAAAACAGTCCAGTGCCAATGGACCGTTGTCCGGTGATTTTACATAATATTTATCATGAATTTTTGTCATAAAACGCTTTAAACCCTCATTTTTGTCATGATTTCCGAAATGCCAATGGATCGGTCTAGTAACAAAATCAAACCACCTCACCCAGGGCCTGGACCAGACCTGGACCAGACCTGGACCAGACCTGGACCAGACCTGGGCCAGACCTGGACCAGACCTGGACCAGACCTGGACCAGACCAGTTTTTTACAGAACTGCATAAAATCTCCCAGGCTGCATATCTCCTACAGAATACAGATTTTGCTGTAGAAACTTTTCAGAAACGCTGCAGTGACCCCCACCCCCAAATCACAACCCCCCAAATCAATGTTTCCTTGGTAGCGGCAAGCTCAATGTCTAAGAGGTCTGAACTGTACAGATGCAATACACTGGTGGCAGGGAGCAGCAGAACTGCAGAATTCTGAAGCTTCCTGCAGATTTTTTTGCAGAACTGCAGAATTCTGAAGCTTCCTGCAGATTTTTTGAAACTGCAGAATTCTGCAGTTTTTTGCAGGATTCTGCAGTTTTTTGCAGAACTGCAGAATTCTGCAGTTTTCTGCAGAATTCTGCAGTTTTTTTGCAGATTTTTTTGAAACTGCAGAATTCTGCAGTTTTCTGCAGAATTCTGCAGTTTTCTGCAGAATTCTGCAGTTTATTTCAGAACTGCATAAAACCTCCCAGGCTGCATATCTCCTACAGAATTACAGATTTTGCAGCAGAAACTTTTCAGAAACGCTGCAGTGACAGAGGACTACCAAAACCCCGACCCCCCAAATCACAACCCCCCAAACCAACCCCCCAAATCAATGTTTCCTTGGTAGCGTCAAGCTCAATGTCAAAGAGGTCTGAACTGTACAGATGCAATACACTGGAGGAAGTAACAGAGGTTCAGAAATCATGCGGGGAGCAGCAGAACTGCAGAATTCTGAAGCTTCCTGCAGATTCTGCAGTTTTTTGCAGAACTGCAGAATTCTGAAGCTTCCTGCAGATTTTTTTGAAACTGCAGAATTCTGCAGTTTTTTGCAGAATTCTGCAGTTTTTTGCAGAACTGCAGAATTCTGCAGTTTTCTGCAGAATTCTGCAGTTTTTTGCAGATTTTTTTGAAACTGCAGAATTCTGCAGTTTTCTGCAGAATTCTGCAGTTTTTTACAGAACTGCATAAAACCTCCCAGGCTGCATATCTCCTACAGAATTACAGATTTTGCTGCAGAAACTTTTCAGAAACGCTGCAGTGACAGAGGACTACCAAAACCCCGACCCCCCAAATCACAACCCCCCAAACCAACCCCCCAAATCAATGTTTCCTTGGTAGCGTCAAGCTCAATGTCAGAGAGGTCTGGACTGTACAGATGCAATACACTGGAGGAAGTAACAGAGGTACAGAAATCATGCGGGGAGCAGCCGAACTGCAGAATTCTGAAGCTTCCTGCAGATTCTGCAGTTTTTTGCAGATTTTTATGAATCTGCAGAATTCTGCAGTTTTCTGCAGAATCCTGCAGTTTTCTACAGAATTCTGCAGTTTTTGCAGAACTGCAGAACTGCAGAAAGAAATTATATACTCCTCCAATAATGTGACTAAAATTACTAAAATAAGGCAGAATTATAATAGCAGGATACACCCTCACTGCCAAGGGGTAATTGCTGTAAGTGAGGGTAGTTGAGGGTAAGTGAGTTTAATTGAGGGGAGGCGAGCTTAGTTGAGGGTAGCTTAGAGAATTAGGGAATTAGAGGCTAGGTGAGGGTAGATGAGGTTGGTTGAGGGTGGTGCAGAGCTTAAAAGGGGTATTCTGAGGGTAAATGGGGTTTAGTTGAGGGTACCGAGTTTATGCGAGGGTGTGAGGGGTCTGTCCTGTCATAAGGCCTAATTGGCTTTCTAATTCTTCAGATATATTATTAT